>JAGFPH010010261.1:24785-41256 GCA_018207615.1 Philaenus spumarius
AAATTGTTGCAAGTTGACACCGAACTTATTAAAATTTTAAAATAGTATTAATTTTTATTTGATGTGATTTTTTTTAAAGTGCAAGGAGCATATTTAAAAGCTGACCTAATTTATTGCTAAACATTAAAAAAATTACAAATATGTTGATCCTGTAAATTTGTTCTAATAAGGGAACTATTTCTGAAATAGTATACAACATATTTAACCTCCTCCAGCCCTCTCTCATATAGAGATGTATCTAAACTTTAAAATTTGTAATACTAACCTATATTTTCTGATAAATAAAATTAAGTCATAAAATTAAAGAATTTTGTAAAAAAATTTGTAAAGCTATAACCAGCCATTAAAGAACTTAATAACTACAGTCTTGTAGCCGATTTTTAGAATCAGTATGACAAAACTCTATTAAATTTAAACTCAATTTGAATTAATAGAGAGCTTTTTAAACGATTTGATAATTTAAAGCTCAAAATGTAAAATATAAAGTTATGACTAATTAAGTTCTATTACTAAAATTAGATATCGTTAATTCAGTATACATTATCGGATTACTGTCAGGGCCTTACCTGAAAACTTGACAAGTTTACAATTAAACTTCACTACTGTATAATTCTTTAAAACCCTGACCATAATCAAATACTGTATTACGGTAGTGTGTCATATCTACTACAGGTATATCACGTTGTTCAACGTAACAATATGACTCGTCAACAAATTGCAAACATACTTTGTCGTTTAAAATGTTCACACGCCATCATGATTTTTAAGTACATTACACACATTTTAAACCCAACCACTGTTATTCTAAGCCGAATTGTTATGGTAGGAGCAACAGACATGTAATTGTATAGATGTCTTGAATATAAAATAGAATGACCGCCGTAGTTGGCGCAACTTAAAATTTAATTTTTAAAACATTTAACTACTTTCCCTTTAGATTCAATAATTTGCGTATACGTTTAATCAATATGGGTACTTCATTGAATGCCATTGCTTGGAAAACGTAACGACTTACAATTTCTTGAGTAATTGTATTTTGTTTTGTTCTTCGTGCATTTTTTTATTTGTACTATCACACTGAAATCTATCTCGAATAACTAGTTTCGGACCTGTGCTGGCATGACAATTTTGCTTTCACATTCTTTAAAATCACTTAAATCCAGATGTATGTATACTCCTCCTAAGTATAAAAGTTACTTATTTTAAAGTTATTTAGCTACACAAATTACAGTTATTTTATTTTTGACGACGTCCCAATGGGCGTAGAATTATCGTGTGTGAACTGAGTGTGTTTTATATTTTAATGTGTTTCGTGTACAGTGTTGGAAAATGTGATTAATCGCGAAACAGCTGTAGCACGTTTCTTAAAGAATGAATTGGATAACGATGACGGTAAGAAACACAAATTTAATAATTTACCTATTTTGATAAGTTTGTCTAATTAATAGGCCTACTTATAGATAAATATAAAATGAAAAGATACGTGGTATCACTCTGTAATTTTGCTGCCAATTCAAGACAATACTGACTGATAAAAAGACAATACTGACAGTAAAGACAAAACCGTCTGTTGTTTTTTCAGTGATATTATCAGTAAGTTACAAACTCGGAGAAAACATTTCAATCAGGATTGGGCACTTTAACAAATGCAATATATAAGAAGTACAGTAATACTGTCATATAGATGCCTGCTTTTCAAAACGTGACTAAGTCTCAACTCTTCAAACAAAAGTGACGCTCAGTTCGTTTTCTAGGTCAAACTTTAAACTGCCAGTAAGTCAATGTGCTTTCAGTCTCCAACACGAATCTGTTATTTTTTCTAAAATGTCAATTATTTACCACACAGATATGTTGTAAAAGCAATATAACAATAGGTTTATTAGAACACTTCCTGGCTTCTTTGATAACATTTCCATCTGTGGGTACAATAAAAGAAGATTAAACCAAAGTGTTGTATCATAAGATTAGAGTTTTAGCGATGATAGAACCATGGTTCGTGCATGTAATAATTTACGGCGTTAACTTAAGACTCTAACGTAACTTTGTTGGACCTTAACCTAAACGCAAAATTCAGGTGCGAAACATAACATATATTTGATATTAATTTATATGTATAGTAATAAATTGTTCGAATAAACGATCGGTTTTAAAATATTTTAATACAATTTTTAAATATAATATTCTGATACAATATTCGGAATGAGATATACACTTATCGAGTCTTACATTTCTTACAATGAATAATCACGGATCACTTACTTTAAAATGAATCGTTATTATTATCCATACAATATTTAAAACTAAAACCAGTGAAAGACGAAATATTCTCCTACTGTACTTGTTTTGGGTTTATATCACCTCAACATTGTAGACCCTTGGACTCTACGTAGAGCAAAAGATTATTTCGATTTGCTTCTAGCTTAATTTGCGTGATGAGTGTACATTTGTGAGGACAATGTTGAGTAGTTAGGTACCCCAGACGAGAAGCTAAGTCTTCCGTAAAGCTAAAGAAATCCCTCTACATTACAAGTGAAAAAACATGGACCAAGACCGCGATTCGAACCCAGGACCTTTACCATTCCGTGGTAACGCTCTAGCAACTGAGCCATCCTGATCACACCAGATATTGGTCGATGTTATCTCACTTGAAACTGGTTTGAAATGTGCCATGTAAAAAAAACATACATTTAATTGATGTAAGATCAATGTTCGTTTTCCATGATGTTCGTGAAAGACTTATTTCGTGTTGCGACTGAAATACTGCAATTAAGTAATTGTCCTTGATTTTCATTACTGTAACTTTTCAGTACATAATTTTAAGTTATGTAAGTAAGCTTCCAGTTTACTGGACTTATCTTTACCTTAGAGTATTACCTTTTTAGTTGGTGCAGATCGGTAAAAACACTCCTTAAATCCATTAATCTGCAGCTTGTGTCAGGCTAGACTCGTGTCCAAAGGTAATCCAAATAAACGGAAATCGTATTACAAAAAAATATATATATTTTATGTTATTAATACCTCGATACTGCATGATTCAAAATAGTACTATTGATACGAGACTTTTGAATAATCAAAGAGATAAGCTGGCATAAACACACTTCATAAGAGCATGACTTTCAGTGTAATTTGTTTTAAGCAATGCTGTACTTTTATGAAATGAAGGAAGAAGCTAATTTCTTGGTTTAGCCTTTCCATCAGTGATTTGGCTTCAATGATTTGGATAGCTGTAAAACAATACAAAAACCTATGTAAAGTGCTATGACTGTGAATACAGCAACTGTGGTTGAGGTAAATGTTCGCAATATATTTATTAGAAAATTTAATATTGTATGCTTGCATTATATAATATCCCTTACTGTTATACCATATACGATAAATCTGTAGCAACTTGCAATGTCTAATATGTGTTCACGCAATTCACGTTTGTTTTTTTTTTTTCGACCTTGATAAAATTATCTTTCACCATTCACTTCTACATAAGTATTTTTTAATGTGTATTATTTTAAAATGGTTGAGTATTGTTTCACGTATTGAGGGGAAAACTGATTGCTTCTCACGCTCTGCTGCTAAATAAATAAATTAACGTAGCCTTCTTTATCCAGAAATATTCCCACAATAGCACAAAATATATATTATTTTCTAGCACTTCAAGAAACTTTCACTGCGTAATAGCGTTATCTTGTTTCTTCTAAGAGTGTATCCAGGTTTTTCGTTTTACTAGATTCTAACGAAACATAAATATATTAATTAAATCTTTAAAATATAATACAGAATACAGAGAGTGAAAAAGATCTAAATAGCGACTATTACAAACTGGATTTCTAGGATTATTAAATAGGATTTTTAAACTGACATCAGGTGTGTATACATAAAACCAAACTTAACAAAGCAATAACTTTCAATTTTAGAATTTAAATTATTTAAGTTTGCCTACGTACCATTGTACTCGGTTGGTACAAAAGTAAACTAGTCCACGAATGTGACAGTAGCTCATATTTTAAGTAAAACGTTTTATTTGTATATAAAATTAAATGTTGTTTTTCTACAATACCAGCGCATTATTTAGCTCGATAAGTTTTAAATTATCCTTTGGCTATATATATTTTTTTAATTATATTACTTAATTCAACCAACTTAATTATATTCACAATCGTTCCTTCGTAAAGTTAAATTAATCATTCAAGTTAAAGTTGATTACGTGAAAGTCTAATTTAAAAACGTTTCTACATTTAAATCCGTCATGTGTATTTTTAATGGCTGATCATATGTTTAAACTGTGATCAATATTATTAATATCAATATGAAGGAAGTGGACATTAAATATTTATAGTATAGTTTTTCAAAATCAGCTGTTTTATATTATCTCAAACGGGAATTTGTCTGTACTTTTTTCTTAAGTTTTTCTTAGGAAATTTCCTTATAATTGTTTGCAAAATCTACGTAAAATATAACCTCTCTAACAATTCTAAAAACCGTAAAACTATCCAAGTATTACTTTAGAAATAGGCGTTCTTGCAACAGTAAAAAGTTACGTACTGGCTTCAACACAAGCTTCAACACATTTAAATTTTTGAGGAAAATCACAGCACCATGATGCACAATAAGTATTTATTACAATTACTAATTTAAAATACACAGATATTTACAATACTCTTTCACCACTTTGGAATTGGATGTATTAGTCCAGTGAATCTATAAATTTGATTCGTTGTGGCCCTTGCGGTTGCAGCTATGTAACCATCTGAATTCGTAGAATCTCTCATCATGATTGATCTGCTGTCAATTTTTCTTGATTTAAAATAAATCATTACCACTTGCAATCATGTATATTCCACTGAAAACTGGCTTTAACATATTTATAAACTTGAGGCATAAATTAAGCAGCAGGATAAAATAAAAATGTTCTAAAAATACAGTTTAAAGAATTTATTGAAGTAAATAAGTAGATATATTTTTTGTAAAACTTTAGTTAAACAGATTAAAAATAAATACCACATAAAAAATAAATTATAGTAATATTCAACACAGATCATAATTATTAGTTAAAAATATGATAAACCAGTAAGTTTATACAATACGGAAGGAAAAGGGTCATACAACTTTATGTAAACTAAAAAATACATATGTCTAAATATGGGTTAACTTTTTACAATTTAAAGTTAGCAAAAATAGTGGTAAGTTGTGCCTTTATTAATAATCTGTTAATTGGATTTATAAGTTCTATAATACAACACATAAATTAATAAATTTTAAAACCCCGAACGGCTTCACTGATGTTCTTCAATCGTAGTTAAGAACATTCTCGATCAAGTCACCTTTCAAACAAACAAAAAATAAATCAAAATCGTTTCATTCGTTGGGGAGCTACGGTGCCACAGACAGATACACGCATACACTGACACACAGATACGCAAGTTAAACTTATAACATCCCTCTTTGTGCATCGGGATTTAAAAATAATAAAACCCCCTTCGTTTAAAGTTGCTCATCCATAATTTACGTCATATAAACATGTCCATGGTAAAATTATAACAATTTTTATTAAATATAGTTTATTAACAATTTTAAATAATGATATAACAATATAATATGTTAAAAGAAGCTGGGGATAAATGTAAACATTGTTACAAATTAAACAAAATAATATAGCCTATGTTTATGTTAACTTAAATTATTATTCAAAGCATGGCAAATAACTTACCAAATCGTAAATATAATATCGAGATATAATAGTCTTAGCTATTTAGCTATTTAATGGAATAAAACACTTAAATAAACACGGATACGTTATCTGCTTTTGAATTGTGATATGTTCAAAATGTTTCATTTGAAATAGTTTACCTTTTTAAGTGTCAGTTTAGTATGTTTTTTTATGAAAATTGTACACTCTATGTGATTGGCGAACCATTGTTTTTCATAAACATAGTGACCAGTAATTTATATTTATTTCATGTTGATAAATCATTTGATCAAAGAATTTCCTTTGAATTTCAAAGCAATAAGTAAATTTGACTTTAGGTTCATAGCTTAGAGTAAAAAACCAAATATACTAGGTATACTGTAATGTATTCAAACAGTGTCCGTTAAGATTGTAGCCAACGGACTTTTTAACCAACATAAATGCTGTTATGGCGTGATGTCTACGTCATAGATCATTTAAATGCAATAAAGTGATTGGTCCAGGCAGATCACACCACTATCCTCTACCGGCGTCCCTTCCCTTAACCGATTATTATAAGTCAGTTCTACCATTGTATTTGGATAACCTAATAGAACTCCGATCCAATGCAATATTTTATTCCACTGGAAATGCGACTATAGTGGCGTTATCTATTGGGGAAACGATGGAAGCTGTGTGAAACACCAATGCTACCAATGATTTCTCCCTAGCGTTACCTCGCGGCGTGATCATGTACTATTTTCGCGACAACCTTTTTCTCGTCACACAGCCCCCGTATGCATGCATGATCTATTTTATTATTCATGATCTATGGTTCTACACTCACCAGCCTGACCAAGTTGTGTTATAATTAAACACTGTGTATATTATTTCGTACCTTGTTCAATTAGTTTAGTTATGCTGAAACAGAATGGAGGAGGAAGGTACTGTTGCACATTTTCAAGCGTTGCTCCACATGTTTCGACTTAATAGCATATTTCGCACCTGGGAACGAAAATATGGTTTTGCAGGCTTGAGATCGTGTTTCAAGTTCGAGACAGAGTCGAGAACTTGAAACGTTCGAGAGCTGCAAAACCCTTTCGGCCGTGGTGCGAAAGCTATTTTTCACCACACTACACAATAAAATAAACACTATATAAAATTTAAAAAGAATATTTATTTAGCACACATGAAAATTAAACTTTGAGGTTATAAACTAGCTAGCTATGGAAAGTACAGTTTTACCTCAGTTGCTAGGCAACGGTGAAAATAACAATTATGTGTGTGCCACTAGTCTGTCGGCAATACCTATTGAATCATTTGCCATATGGGCCTATTTCATAACGAAGGCCCATATATATATATTGAGTTGAGATATACGTTCATATTTTAATTGAATAAACGAACAGCTGACTTTACGGCCCTAGGGCAGAAAAGAGCTACTTTCGGCCTCCAAAATAGCTGAAAACATCGTAGTGTGGTGAAAAATAAATTATACACTACAAGCAATCGACGAATAATTATTTTAAAAAATATGGTAACACATTTAGGTACATATCATATTTATAAATAATTTATTCAATTAATTAACTTAAATCGTTTGAACTAAAAATCTAAATCTGCTACATTTGCTATTGTTTTTCATACATAAATTAAAATTGAAAATTATATTGAAAAACGTATTGAAGCAAGTGTAAGATGATATGATATACCGTTGAACTCAAAATACACAAGTCAAATCATTAATCTCAAGACGCTATTTAATTTTTAAAATGTAAATGAAATCTGGTATTGCAAAATCTAATATGACCTGCAATATCTAAAACTATCAAAACTAACGAAAAGGTATTTTGTTGTTATGGACATATTGCATTGGAAATCAACGGATTGTATTGTCATTCTACATATAATTAATATACAAAACAATTTCGTTTTACGTACTTTATAGGTAAATAGTAGGTTCCGGAACGGTGGAGTAACTAATGAGTCCGAACAAATAATTTCTGGTAAAAATACAACTACGTATATTCATAAGTTGTCTGAAAAAGTGTTTCTTTATACTAATTGGTAAAATTATTAGTTGTGCAGCTAGCTCGTATTCAAATGAAAGGCTGCTGTAATATGGAAACATTAAAGTCAGGTAACTCCCCCCCCCCTCTGCATTTGTAACTATTATATTTACAGAACAGCTCCTTGAAATGGGTTGTGAGTATTTATAATTATTTATGTGCTAATTGCCTTCTTTTTAAACGATAAAATATTTGTGTGACTATAGGTTACAAAATATAAAAATTAAGATTATAATCTCCACCTACTATTAAGTTCTTATAAATTGTAAAAAACTAATAGTCCTGTTGAATATAAAAATTGCATCAATTATTCTTGATGATTTTTAGCACACCCTCTATTTGACAGAAAATATGTTTCACATAATATACAGTTAAAAGCTTAAAATTAAATTACATTTTACGTAAATTGTTGTAACTCTTTGTACACAAAAACTTCAAAAATATACTTTTAAAATGTTTCCAAATTGTAAAAGCTAATAAATTAAATTGAATAGTTGGAAGTTAATTTAATTCGTTTCATACAACTTGTATAACAACCCTTAACACAACTTTGTAATATTGATGCTTTCAGTTTCGCTAATTTAGCAACGCTTCTACTCTGACAAAGACGTAGAACATTTGAATACATCAAATCAATGCTTCCAACAGTCCTATTCAATATCATTCGTATCTTTCGGTGCGTCTTCTTTTCAATAAGGACTCTGACAAAAAACCCAAAGTAACGAGCGAATCTCTTTTTGAATGAATTCATTGACTGGCAAATTCATGGGGAAATAACTTGCTTTCTGAAGGAACTGTTTATGGGTATCTAAACACAGGGTTTGGGGAGCTGAACAAGAGTTTCTTTTATATTTTATATTGTGATTGGTATTGCGTAAATTTTGTTTTATAAGACTTTTATCTTTGACAGCATATTATATCAATCTAAACCTGCGTATACAGTAGATTATTTCCTTACCAAGTCATTGGGAAACCATATTACAGTGTACTAACCTATTGCCAAGAATTTGTGGGATAGTTTGCTATCGTACTATGGTTATTTATTTGGATTGTAAGTGGTGGCCTTGTAGCTGAGGGGTTGGCGTATTTGACTCCAAATATTTGTTAGACAAAAAAGGTTTGACACAAATATAAAACAAATTTTATTTTTTCAAAAATGTATTAACTGTAGTAATGTTTTCTCTCTGTATTGAGCCATAGAAAATGTACAAGTCTGTTTCTTTCTCAATTTTTAAATGGTTTTAAAATATTACCAAAGCTTAAATTTAATACATATTCAACTTTAGAAGCTCTTTGATTTGACATCCCACTAGATAAACAATTTTTGAGGTATTGGCTTTTCCTTTTCAGCGTAAATATGTGTTTCATGTTTTAAAACTTGTGAAAGAATTTGTTGTTTGAAAGGACAATGTTGGATCAATAAACGTTGAATACAATTTTGATTTCTGGGAATAAAACTTTACAGTAAGAGCAAATAAAAATAAAAAAAATAAGTTTTTAGAATTAGTGTCACCATGCGGACTGTAAGCCAAAACGTTATCACAAAATGTGTACA
The DNA here is from genome assembly GCA_018207615.1 of Philaenus spumarius. Taxonomy (NCBI): domain Eukaryota; kingdom Metazoa; phylum Arthropoda; class Insecta; order Hemiptera; family Aphrophoridae; genus Philaenus; species Philaenus spumarius. The sequence continues at coordinate 34,069 of JAGFPH010010261.1, forward strand.
TTTAAAGACCGTAAAAATAATTAACAATCGACCTAAATTTAAAATTTCTTAAAAACCAATCAAATTCATTAAATATAAATAATATTTTGTTCACTGAATATGAAAAATATATATATGTTCTGTAGTTTATAAGTGCATAACTGATTTGTCAGGCGTGTTTAAATAAACCTTTTGGTTCTGTCCGGATTGATTAGAATGTATTCAGGAGCACACATTTCTTGGCTCATGCCAAGGATTATTTTTAAGTATTAAATGTAAAGTTTGAATATTTTATGTATTAAAAATAATTAAAATATCATTGCAGTTCAAATATAGAATATCAGTCACTAATAAGTTATCAACATTTATATAGACTAAATTCCACAAACGGCCAATCTCATAGAATACATGAGCCCGTACTTGCCTGTTTTCAGTCTTCAAACAATCTATTTCACTGTGTACTATTAATAAGTCTTTTTTTGTTTGTATTTTTTTAAATATTATTTATAAGTAATGGAGTTATTTATCACAAGACTTTCAAAACTACACCTTTTGAAAACAATCCTTTTGAAGACATTTTGTATACACCATAAGAAATAAGTAATTTTGTTGTTTATTCTTGAAAAAATACCATTTTAATTAAACAGCAAATTATTTTGTTATTTTAAAATATAGTAACAACTATTTTGTATTACAATATAAGTCATAACAAGTTGAAATTGCTTTTTTTCTTTTTTTTTTAACTTCCTGCTGTTTTGCACGTAAGGCTAATGAAGACGGGACCTACAGTTTTACGTGGAATCCGAACCACTGCCAATGATGTCTGTTAAGAAACCATTTAGAAAATTATTCGGGGTCAATGGGAATTGAACCCGGAACTTTTCCATTGATGGTTGCCATGACGATTGATAAAGCTTTGAAGCCTTAACAACCACGGCCATCGTGGCAAGTTGAAATTGTGTTCAGAATTCCTGTGAATCCATACACGGGATCATAATATCTACAACTTTGTGTGTAGCTGGATTACTAGGACTTTTCAGAGCGTATGCTCTGTCGAAGATTTGAATTGCTGAAAAAAAATCAATTACTGCATTTAAAAATGATACGTAAATACATTTAATCTGGCATGAATCATTTAATAATAGTGAGTATTTAAAAAAATACAAATGTATAAAATAAAAACATATTTTATAGTGTTGTTTCACACACATTGTTATATAATATAAATACAATATCTTACGTATGTTTAAACTTTTATAGCGACTTCAATGTTTGTTTAAAGCTGTACGCAATACTGTACCTTTATCGTTACTACTCGTGTAATTTGTTTTTGTTGTTGTCTTACTTCAATTACATGCATGTTAATTAATTATGTTTGTAAATATTATTGTAAAGTATAAATTTAAGTACGATCATTCGGTGAGTATACCTCGTTTTGTCCGTGTTAATAAAATAAACTTGGGCATAGTCAAGTAATTGTTGTAAATCATTGAACAAATCTGTGCAACCGACATAACCGATTGTATGATAATACTAGTAATAAAATTTTGTATTATAACAGTGTATTATTATTATTTTATAAGGTACCAATTACACAATATGGAAGCTGTTATTAGTTTTATTTCCACTAATACTGCTTTCACATTTTATTCAAATCGTATACATGTATTTGATTGTTTACATATTTTCTTTAAACTATTGACCATATAGCCAATGCAGTAGAAGAGTTTAAGATAAATAAAGGCCACAAAAAATATCGAAAAAAACTGCTAAAATGGGAGTAACAGTTCCAAACCAATCTGATTCGTCAATAACCATCTCAGATAAAAGAAATCTCTCTAAACAATGGATATGGCTAAAAAATTGCAAAAACAACCTTATGAGAATTTCAGTTAAAGGAAATCTACTTTGAACCCCTTGCATGATCGACCGTGGGTGCCTACTGTGTTCCAAGAGTTACAGTTTCAAACCAATAAAGATTCGGCGTTAAGTATCTCGGTTAAAGGAAACCAACTTTGAACTCCGTGCGTGATCGACCGAGTGTGTCTACAGTGCTTCAAAAACTATTGTTCCAAACAAACATGAATCTTGGGAAAAGGGAATCTACTAGAAACTCCAGCCGAGAATGTCTACCGTTTTTTCAAAAATTACAGTTCTAAAATAACATGATTCATTGATATGAATTTCAGTAAAAGCTAATCTATTTTGAACCTCAGAAATAAAAATATAAGAATTGCAGTTCAAAACAGAAATGATTCAATGAAAAAAATCTTGGTTGAAGAAACTCTACTTTGAACCCCATACCTAATCGACCATGGATTTCTACTATGTTTCGAAAATTACATTTTTAAACCAACATTATGCAACAATAAGGCTCTCAGATAAATGAAATCTAGTACCCTGGATATGATCGCCCGCGGATGTATTCTGTGTTACGAGAATTACTCCTCTAACCAACATGATTCAAAGATAAGTAAATCTACTTCAAACCCGCACATAATCGATTTAGAGGGCATACCATGGTTTGAATATTTCAGTTTTGTTGTGTAATGTTAACGAATGTCATTTAATTATATTTTAAAATAACAAAATAATACAATTAATATATTATCTGTGATTATCCATCGATTATGACCACTTAATTGTTCACTACAACTATTTTTGGGTTTATAGTACCATCTTTAATTTGTAACTATAAATTAAGGTTGACATATGTGCGATAAAAGCACTAGCAGTACATAACAAAACACTAAATAAATAAATATCATTAATTCAAATTTTTTGCTGTGATTTTGCACTAGTTAGTGGTACGAATCTTCATGTATTGTCGTTTCTGTGGATGTTGGCTTCTTGATATTTTATAGTTGAACGTTATTTTATTTTAAAAAGAAGCCGTTTACATTGTCTAGTGAACAATACGTTAGTACAAACCAATCATATTAATCGGTATTAAGTGTTACGTATTCGTAATGTTTCAATGTTTTTAATGGAATATATGATAACCTCAACGTAAGAGACAACTTGAAGATGTTACTACGGGGCCGAAACACTTAGTAGGAAAAATTTAATCTAAGTCACAATGCGATAAATATAAATATACCAATAGTATTCTACTGCATCATATTTTAAATATATTTTATGATAATGACTTGGATACCAACAATCATAAAACAAAATATTTTAGTATCTGATAATGAAACATACGTTTCGAAACACGTCATATGTAAGGTAAATTTAGTTATATTAAGTCAGTATGCCAAACTTTTAATGGATAGATGTCGAAGTCTTTTGAGATATACGTTTAAATTAATATATATTTTTGGAACACCTTTTATAGATCCAATGGCTTTCATTTTCTAAAAAAAGCGTTTTATAATATACTGTAACTGATACCAGTAATTTGCATATAAAAGTTTGGACATTTTTGTGGGAGACTTGTACTGTGAACAGACATTTTAGAGAAGAGATTGAAAATCAAATTGATAATCGGTCAAACTACAAACATGTATATGTCAATAAATAATTGTTTCCTAAGTAATACTACAGATAAATCAACTTTGAAATTATTCACATTACACTGTGTGATTAGGAAAGACGTAATAAATCAACAGTTCACTTATTCTATTATCTTCTGGCACTCGTATAATACTAAATCAGTTTATTCAACTGAGGCTTAATTAAATCAATCAAATATCGTTGTAGTTAAACTGGGTTTAAGGGTAATATTAATTCAGCTAGGTGAAAGTTTTGCCATAAATATAAAACTTAACTTTTCCTTTTATAAATGCTTTTATCCCTTTTCCTCTTACTATTTGTGTATCGTAGTATGTAGATTAACTAGGTAATATAACTTCTTATGAACTAGACAAAATTAATGTACGCATTATTGTAACTAACAAAATGATATATAAAGTAATTCAACCACTCTTTTAAAATCCGCTGTGCACGTTTTTGAGTTACTAGTGAATTCAACTTTTTCTGTTATACAATGTTGGAAAAAATCACAAAACATATATTAGAAAGCAACCACTGTTTCAGGAATAATTGCACAGTACTTCAGTTACAAAGCAAGGGACTGCAACTGATTTTACTATATTTGTTTATGATTTTTATATGGTTAGAACGTTGAAAATGAACAATTTGCCAAAACAATTCACTAGTTTAAGAATTTAGATTGCTTACTAAAAGTCCTCATCAGTTCGTTTTGTGTAAGTAAACGTAAGTGTTTCTTTACATTAGCATTTTACCAATTTCTTAGTTTTATCATTATACAATGCCTCTAATAAACAAAATCTACTCAGTTGTTATATCTACAAAATTCTTTTCAATGGTACTGTTTCTGTTTGTTTTTTATCTAATATATGTTCATTATTTGTAAATATCCTTTTCTGTCGATTCACAATATACTTATATACATGTTAATGAAATATAATATTATATCATAATCGAAAAGAGTGTTGATATTTTAAAGTGGAATGAATAATGTTAAATTTTTAATAATTATGTATAAACTTCAATTATATTGTATTATAAGAATTTTACTTTGTTAATAATCTTGTTGAATAATGATATTACTTTTATTGTTTCTACATATTTTACTAAAACATTAAACTTATTTCGTGATTGTTTCTTTATAAATTGTTTATTTCTACCTCAATTTTATTTACTTGAAGTTTTTCTGCAATGGTCTGAACTAATATTCTAATTTTTCAATACACCTATGTTATAGTTCCAAAGAATTACAAGATGTGAACACTACTTTGGCAAATTGAATTGAGATTTTCTACTCAAAGAGTAACTAATGGACCAATCGGTATAGCAATGGTATTATGAATAATCTTTACTAATATCCTTACTCATGAACCCAAATCCCTTTCTAAAAACAAAACTCAAAATATTAAACATCAAAACTCTGATCAGAAATCAACAATCTTTACAACCACCCTAATTTCAGCAAAAGAATCCTCTCGCCTAGCATAGAACTTTTGTAGACATTTTGTAGACCTCAGGGCGTTCTCCTAGCACCAAGCCATGTTCGCTCAGCTTAGAAGCTTAAATGGTAATATTGAGTCTAGTGTCTACTATCTACATATAAAAGTATACGGCTACTTTAGAATTGCATAATCTAATCAACTCTAATGTATTAAAATAAACTAAATTTACTCATCTATAAATCGTGAAATATGCATAATATTATTGCTTTCTAATAAAGGTCACCATTTGTTTCCCGGATATCTGATTTTCCCCACTACTCATATTTCTTTACTCAGTTTACCTGATTTATGTTGGGTAAAAACCTATTTAATGAATATTATATTCTTTATAAGATCTTATGGATTTTATAAATTATAATCGCGTTTTGAATTTCTGATATATAATATATTAAATAAATATTTTCTTCTTTTTTTCTAGTCGAATCATTTTGATTTAATTACGTAGAAACACTGCAGCGCTGTTCGCCGATCACAATTAATTGTCAGATTCATCCGGTGTAGGACGCGACACTTAACATCGAAATGATTGAACATCGGAATCGAAATTACATATTGCATCACTGAAAATAAAAGTTAACAATGCATGTTTACTTAACAACGTAATCCCAAACTTATCTGCAAGGGAATCAAAAGCAAATCCATACCAGCCCTAAAAAACAGAATAAAATCTGAATGAATATGGATTAAAGAAGATATCAAGTGTGTATTCTTAAAGCAAGATAATATAACCTTAAATTTGATTGATATATATTTATAACTTAGTAATGCTCTACAATTTAATGAACTTGACTTGTTGTTTCAATAAATAAAAGACCAACACAACCGAAAATATTAGCAAAAAAATTCAATTTAAGTAATAAACTGTCTGCCCTTATCAATAGCAAAGCCCATTGTCCAAACAATATCAAATGCATCACTTATATCCCCGCATCAACAATCTAACTTATATAATATTTATCGAGTCAGAACCATAACTTTTATGTAAGGATTTGAAACATAACGTCATAAGTAAACAAGATAACCTTCTGCTCTTGTCAACATTGAAGAAGGTATTCAATATTTCCCTAATGATACAAGACCTTAGCAGATCCGTCCTTAACGTCAAATCATCTCTCACATAAACAAACCCGAATCTAATGACCCACAACGTCACTCCTTTGAATGAACAGAAAGTAGAGCAGAACATTAAGTTCAAAATAAATAACAACTCGAAAATATCCAAAGCCTATAAGGGGAATCCCTTAGTAATTCTATAATCATGGACGCCTACGTCAATAAAATATAAGATTTTTTAAATCGAACTACACGATTAAGCAAGACAACTAATAACTTCAATACAACTTCGAAACAAGAAATCAACAAATGACGTCACATCATTAATGATTAAATTAAAAGTAATTTAAAAATGGTCTATCCATCTGCACCCATATTACGAGCCCTACTTAAAATACATCAAATATATATATAGGCCAAACAATTCTACCGATAGTAAATATCACCAACACACAAAATAACCAAATTTCTTAAACGCACCATGAAAAAGGAAATATAAAATGAATTAATTTGTCAATACCAAATACTTCATAGTGATATTTGAACCCAATTATTTTTTTAATTTTGGCTGACAAGTTGTGGGCACATATTTATATAAGCTGCTAAAGCTCATCAGGGTTTCATTAGGCTTGCATAAAATAAATACGTAACAAATATTTAATGATTCACAATCTTTTATCTTCGTTGTTAGTGGTCAATGTTTCTCACTTGCATAGATTGCTGGATTTTCATGAAATGTCCGACGGTCTAACTCGGTAAAAACTACGATGAAATAAATTGTATTCTATTTGCAGACAACGGTCTTGTTATTCAAATTCTTGAAAGCATGCTTACCGATAGGTTGTAGTATTATAATATCTAAAAACAATTTTTAGGTGATATTAACTCAAATGTTTTTTGATTTGAGTTTGTATTGTAAATATTTCTTGATCAAACAAAACCTCAATAAATTCTCTCATCATTTGTTGGTACATAGATTATAAATACGTTTAACCTTCGATTCAGGTAAGTCTGTGTCTTGCTCTACATATCCATATTTTTTCAACATATTTACTGAACATTGTCCCTATTTCATAACAAAATTTTAGAAAAGATTTATCAGTAATTCAATGATACTTCCGTTTGTTCCTTGAAAACATATGGAATGATATTTCACAAAAAA
>JAGFPH010010262.1:30105-41255 GCA_018207615.1 Philaenus spumarius
CACACACACACACACACACACACACACACACACACACACACACACACACACGGTCGGACACCTCGGTGGGAATAGTCAGAATGGCTTCCTGGGACCTCAAAACGTGGAGATTTAATGAAAACTCGACTTTCGAAAATCGGACCGAAATCAATAACTTCCTTTTATTGGTAGCGGGAAGTTAAAAAAGCTACGTTTAACAAAATTAATAAATCCAGAACTACACTCAAGAATCACACTACAGATAAACGACGGGTAAAAATAACTTACAACAGACGATTAGCAAACCCTGTAAAAAAACTCACTAAACAAGCACGCTAACCTAAATATAACATTAACCTCTAACAATAGTCTAGGCAAAATATTAGGATCACCAAAAGATCAAATTCACCACCTTCAGAAGTTGGGTATTTATTGCATAGCTTGTGAAATATGCCCGAAAAAATATATAGGTCAAACTATAAGAAACTTAAAAATTAGAACCAAAGAACATTTCTCTCACTTCAAGTACAATAGACCCGACAAATCAGCAGTAGCCAAACACTGCTTACAGGAAAATCATTTTTTCAAGATAGAAAACACGACCCTTTTAAAACACTTAACAAAACAGAACCCACTAGACTAGACTAGACGCATGGGAAACTCTCTTCATTAACCGGAACCAAAATCTTATAGACGACAACGAATGAGGCCCCATTCAAAATTCGATTCTCCTTTAATTGTTTATATTTTATTTGTCACAATAATTACTTGTATCCATCAATGCTTCCATCATACAAACAGAATCATCACATGTTCATAATAATGATTTATATTAGAGACGTCTTATAATTTTGTCATAAATTATAGCATTATAAATAGTACTAAACATTTGATTTTGCTTTATGTATATGGTACAAATGTATTTTTAGTGCTTTTTTTGTTGTTGTAATGTTTACATTACATTATATGTCTTACATATTTACACATATATATATAATTGTATTAGTATTGTAGGTTATTATGTAATATTTGACTTAGGACCTTTTTTTTATTTTATTATATTTATTCACATGTTACACTGTATATATAAATAAAAACACAACTTAAAATCTCACTTAGGTTATGCATGAAAAACAAACAAAATATACAAAATATAATGCATCAAAAACAAAAGAAGAATATTTTTTTAACATACTAATAACATAACTATACTTACTTATAACATAAATTATACATACAAAATATACAGACACAATTTACAACAACAAAATTATCAGTGTAACACTGAACAAATTTAGGGGTCTCCTAGGCATACGCCAGTTTGAGACTTCCATCAAAAAGAATAAAAACAATATTGAAATGGAGAGTTCGGCAGGTGCCCTAACCTAACCACAAGAAAATTAAATATATACATAACATAGATAATAAAAAATCAATCAAACTGCAAGGCATTACATAATATATAGGCCTATTATTGCATAATGTCGAATAAAGGTTCAATATCAACATGAATGTGATGAATATGATGAAAACAACCAGGACTTAGGACCTACTTATTATTTGTTGTTTGTATGTACATATTATGATTGATGTAATATTTACACTTATCAGCATTTAAATTATATATCATACATGTTAACATATACAATTTATGAGTGTATCTGTATTATGTATGATTCTAATTTTTATATATGTTATTTTGTTATATCTTTTTATATATATTGATATCACTTTTCCCCTTTAGTCACTATCCCCAGTACAATCATTAAGTTACTGTTCTCCCATTGGTCGTTACATGTTTAGACGACCCCTCCTACTAAGACTCTGCCTATATATATTTAAGAACCATGTTACCAAATTAGTTATAAGTTTGTAACCATCACTGATCGAAACCATAACCTGGTCATCGAAACGCGTTTGATGTATTGAACGTTTTTTATGAGAAACTGTGTCATGTTTTTTTTAAATTTATTTATATAAGCGTGATATCTTAAAAACCCACGTATAAAATTGTAAGACTCATACGTACCGTATATATTTTCATTAGGTGTAAGTTGTTTTGCCTGAATAACTTTTAGGACCAGTCTTTTCAGGTGGGGGTACGCCTGACATGCCTAGGCCTAGAATCATAAAACTCAGTAGAATGACAACCTGGTCACTTATAACCTGGACAACCTGGAGACATTATGTCATTCACTAAACACTCATGTTTCTCGCAATACTTCCCCCGCTTATTATATATTAAACTAAACGGAAAAGAGCGTAAAATTATAATAAAAAAATGTGATCAAACTCTTTTACTGGCCCGACCATTATTTATATTGCATTTGTCATACATTTTTAACTTCCCGCTAAAAGAAAATTTAAAATTTTCTAAAATCGGGAAGTTATTGGTTTCACCCCGTTTTTCGAAAATCGGGTATTCAATCAGATCTCGACGTTTTGAGGTCCTAGGACTCTTCCCTGACCACTCACGAGAGGGTGTCACCCTGTCTGTATGTATGTGTGTGTGTGTGTGTGTGTGTGTGTGTGTGTATGTAAGTATGTGACCCGCTTATAACTTTTGAACGGCTTAACCGATTGGATCCTACCAAACGGCGTTCTAAATAGTTCCATGAAACTTAGATTTCCTGAAAATTTCAACTAATTCGGACCGGTAGGTTCTGAGAAATTTCGAAAAAACTAAGAAATAAAATTTTTTCAAATCAGGTTTTTTTGGAATAACTTTTAAACGGCTTTACCGATCAATTCCAAAATCTAATCAGCTTTTAACCTTAAAAAGCGACGTCGATCGCTACCAGTCCGGTCAAAATCGGTTAATTCGTTCGGGAGATATCGTGAACGAAAGAAAATCAAAAAAGTGTTTTTTCTCAATTTCTCCGAAATTTTTCATCAGAAATATTTTTGTTGTCGATTCTTTCAATGGACTCGAAAAACTGCATCGATTGCCGCAAATCGCGTAAAAATCGGTTGATTCATTCGCGAGATATCGTGAACGAAAGAAAATCAAACAAAGTCTTTTTCCTCAATTTCTCAGAAACTTTTCATCTGAAAAATTTTTGTTGTTTATTCTTTCAATGGACTTAAAAAACTGCATCGATTGCCGCAAATCGCATAAAAATCGGTTGATTCATTCAAAAGTTATGGCAGTTCAAAATTTCCAAAAATAGTGTTTGTTGTAATTAAACTTAGCGGGAAGTTACATGGATGGCCTTTAGGGTCAACCGTTTTCCAAATTTTTTTAAATAACTACATCGCTAACTTTAAAAATATATAGTGCTACAGAATCTTTTCTTTTAGTGATTTGCACTTTTTAGTCATTAACAATCCCATGTACATAACAAGGATGCACTTTTGGCATAAAGAGAGGTTGACACGATTGTACCTATACGGCCGCCTTAACTTATTTTGTAAACATCAACGAAATACTACTTTGACCTACTCACGAAGGCGTTGCCTGTGCGTACGAAATATGTTAGTAGAATTTGTTTGCACCTAAGCTTCCAGCTTCGACTCACACCTCGACCTTGCTTCCTTGAGTAACGGGCTGCTTCGCTTCGCTCGCAGCGTACAAACTCGGCCGTCGGCCACGGATCAGAAGATGCCCCCGCTGTAAAATCAATTAGGTGGATTTGATCCCGGTACTGTTATGGAACTTTACGTTTTGATCAATTTTGGAATAATGTCCAACATTTATGTTTTTAGATGAAACACTGAAAAGTTTCATTCTCGCACGATATGTCTAAAAAAAATAGTTACTTCCGGTCAAAAAACGTACTTCCTGTTGTTGGATTTTTTGGCTAACGAACTCGTCGACAACCAACGTGTGTACGAAATTTGGACCAAATCGGACTTTATATGCGGCTGTTAGAGTGCGAACACATATATACAAACTAGCTGACCCGTACGGCGTTGCCCGTGGTGGTTGGTATTTTCAGTCTTTTTAAAGTAATTGTATTATTTTTAAGTGTTCAGTCAGTGATTGGTATTTGGCTTTTATATATATATACATCTTAAATAATAAAAGCACTATTGTCATAATAATAAAAGATCTGAAATTATGATTTTAGTAACTTTGATCCCCCCAAACCCCTACTAAAATTTCGAAATTTTTCATACCCTTTCTTAGAGAGCACCTATGGCCCTAGAGGAAGCTACGTACCGAATTTCATCTCAATCCGTTCTGCAGTTTTGAAGAAATCGTGATTTAATAACTTTGATCCCCCCAAATTCCCCCTAAAATTTCGAATTTTTTGAAACCCTTTCTTACCGAGCGCCTATGGCCCTAGAGGAAGCTACATACCAAATTTCATTCCAATCTGTTCGGTAATTTTGGAGAAATCGTGATTTAGTCATTTTCACCCCTAAAATTTCCAATTTTTTAAAACCCTTTTTTAGTGAACACTTATGGCCAGAGGAAGCTACATACCAAATTTCTTTCCAATCCGTTCGGTAGTTTTGAAGAAATCGTTTTTTAATAACTGATCCCCCCAACCCCCCCTAAAATTTTGAATTTTTTCAAACCCTTTCTTAGTGAGCACCTATGGCCCTAGAGGAAGCTACATACGAAATTTCATTTCAATCCGTTCGGTATTTTTTGTGAAATCTTGATGAGTGAGTGAGTGAGTGGTATTTCGCTTTTATATAATATAGATACAATTTCTAATGACACCCCAATACGTGTTCCGAGGTCCATGATTGGTGCTCATTTACTACTCTTTTAGTTCTCACCATAAGGGTTATTGCAATAGCTCATCTTTCCTATGGAAATTCGCTAATGAACCTCTCTAAAAAAACCCGATAGGAAACGAAATAATTAGTTTAAAATCCTTTGAAATATTTATTCCAATATCTAAAAGTAATCTAATCGAATATTTATGGCGTTCGTGATTGCATACGATTCCAAGATCGGTCGATATGAAAGCAATTTAATTCTTGCAGTAATCATTATGATACTATTCCATACACTGTATAACAGTTTTAATTTTATTTGTTTATAATACTACATATTTGATGGATAACTATTTTGTTAAAAAATTTTATAATTTATATGAAAGTATAATTTACAGTTAAAGTATATGAAGATAAAGGACAAACGAGTCCACCGGTTGTGGTCTGGAACCTGCTCCAGAGCGAGGACTCCAACAGCCTAACGTAGGCTGGAACATTTAGCTTCAAGCTGGCTCCCCCCTTTTGACTATAAATTGTGACATCAACTATTGTTTCTGTTGATCCACAAACATAGATCCAGAATTACTGTAACTGTGTGATTATTATACAAGGTGGAAGGAACCTGTCACATGTCTTTAAACTCACTAAGGCACAGAGCCCAGGACCTCACCACGGAAAACGGAGCTAGGGCCAGCCGATCTTTTGCCGTGGGGGTCATAAACTGTCAAAACAGCCAGGTAGGGCCGAGGGCCAGTCGAATCCCCAGAGCGAAAGTGATTCAGGGGAGGGGTAAGATTAAATGCATAGAGTACGACTCTAAACTAATTTCTATAGAAGAGTTTTAGGTTAGGTTAGGTTAGGTTAGGTTTTTTTGTAATTATAATTATATAAAGTGATAATACGACGAAATATTACAATTATACAAATATTATAATCATACTGTTATCGGCAAAATACTGTGACTAAACAGTTTAGGTAAGTCCTCTAGTTTTTTTTTAATTCTAATTATATAAAGTGATAATACGACGAAATATTATAATTATACAAATATTATAATCATACTGTTATCGGCAAAATACTGTGACTAAACAGTTTAGGTAAGTCCTCTAGTTTTTTTTATTCTAATTATATAAAGTGATAATACGACGAAATATTATAATTATATAAATATTATAATCATACTGTTATCGGAATACATAAACGATAGTTAAAACCTTTCCACCCCCACACCCACCGCACAGTAGAACAGGTCACTGATCCCTAGCCGGCTGGCCCTAGCTCCGCCAATCCTCTGGCTGTCAAATTACCCTCGTCAAAGTTTTTTGGCAACTGGCCCTCGGCCCTAGAGCCCCTCACCACGTAGAACGAATCCTGAGCCTCTGCAGGACAAAAGAAAACGATTCTTATATCTGGAGTAGGCCTACTCTAACCATGAAATAATACATGAAAATCCACAAATAAAACCTATTGAATTTAAAACTCAATAACATGGATTTGATATTTGGTTATCCTGCTCAAAGTTGTGATCTCCTAAAAGTCATTAATAGTCCATTTTAAGAACTAAAAAACAAACTCAGGTGTTGGTACTTGGTCAGCTTACAGTACCGCCTCAATGCAATGATCCATCTCCACGGATTCGAATTAAGATCTTCTTTTTCCATGTCTTCTTATCAGGCAATTATGTTTTGTATCTTTTTTTTTGCTCTATCATATCTTGCCAATAGAGCAAAAAAAGGCTAATTTTGTTATTGAATTTAACAGCACGCGACATCAACAATGACTATAGCACATAGGTATGTAAAATACAAAAACCATCAGGCAAGGAGCTTTTGCGCAGTTTTTATAAACAAAAATAACGATAAATTTGGATTTTTCATTGATACTGTATTATAAAAATGTATGAATGGATCACGATACTTCCAATAGGTAATTTGTAAAGAATTAAATACCCTTCAAAATGGCTTTTTGTATACCACTATCGGACAATTTTTCACCTAGAAAAGTAAGAAAAACACTTAAAAGTTACCATTTTTCAATAATTCGGAAGATTATTGTTTATTGTGTGTACTTCAAACAGGCGGAAAGTGAAATTAATAGTTTTTGCACAATTGCAGTATAAACAATTGAGGCCATTATCTTGCTTAATGCGAAATATTAACCCGAGTGGCCCGATTTAAATTTACCAAACGGATTCTGAAAGTAGGCATTAAAACTTAAAATTCAAATATCTTCGATTTTCGAATAAACTTGATAAAATATGTTAAAATGTTTTCCGTAGACTACTTACCGCTATAGCCCGTCTCAACTTAAGTTGAGGCAAGGAGGGTGGGTAATTAGGGTCCAAGGTTGTTAGAGAACTAGGTTGACGCATTAGACCGTTTTCGTGGTTCAAGCCAGCCAAGTGCGGTGACGTCACGCAGTGACCGACCCTCCGATAAGTCGCACTAGCTCAAGCAATGCTTGGCATCTCTTCACACAGTACACATTGTATAATGTTTGTTGATGTGCATATTTTGTTGTTGTAATAATGTTGACAGTGCATATCTGTGTTTGTAATATAGACAGCGAATATTTAGTTTGTATTATTATTTTGTCAATTTGCCTTTAATTTGTAAGTGATTACACTTCTCGAATAGGTATGGAATGAATACAGTAAGAAAACTTCAGCTAAAATGAGACTTAATAACAGTGCTCAATAAACAAATTATCTCTTATTTTTTATATAGCTAAAATACAAATTACCTCTTCTATAACGTAATTAAAGACCCTAAAAGAATTATACTGCAACTTTACATTTACTTTACGCATAATGCCTGTCGACAAATTGAAGCGTCCCAATGAATTTTAAAAAGCAATAACAGGCTCAATAAAAGCTACACATCGTTAAATTTTCTTCGGTCTATGGTTACCAAATTGTGCAAACACTTCATATAAACCTAAATAACTAGCGTATATGATATTATAAAATGTTCTTTCCATTTTGTAAAAGTATTTTTAGTTATATACATGAGTAACAATAATTTTATTATTATTTTTGCTACAGAATCACTAATTATAACTGTGTATTTATTCACTGTACATGGACTTGGATTTTATTAAATTGCTTTATAACATTTCGACTTAAAAAAGCTATTACCTAAAACTAAAATGTAAAAAATATATGAGTTATGTAGCAATTTTTTTCACTTTGTTTAACCGCTTTCTAACTTCACAATTATCGATGCTCTGTCTTTTCCTGATTTTTTTCAACCAAAGTTTGAGGTTTAAGTCCTTTATTCTTATTATTGTTCTCATTTTAATGTACGATGTAATAACCTCCAATGGGAAGTCGTTACACTTTTGTGACACTGCCATTGCTAAGTCTTTCACTACATTTTGTCCATTCTTGAGTAAATTATCTCCATGGACTTTGAACTCCTTCTCACAAACTTGACTTATTCATATCCATTGCTCTGACGGCTTCACCAGTCCACCCTGTGTAAAGAACAGGAATTGTAAGTTATTTAAATAGGTAATGTTTGTGTGTTTACTATTAACACGCCGTTTTTACACCTGCAACACGTTATGGTGCTACAATGCGAGTGCAAATTATATCGTATTTAAAAGGTTATAATAATATACAAAATTTGTGAGTTTAAACTTTTTGTTCTATTTAAAATCGCACATTCCCTACTAATATCTATATAAATAAAATTAGAGTTTTGTCTGTACATTGCTTAGAATCATAAATGTTTTGGTTATTGTTTCGTTTCATACAATAGGAAAGCCGAAACGCGCCTTATCTCAATTTCTGTCTGTCTGTATGTCTTGTGACGCTCAAGATGGTATTTTACGTTGTGTTCTCCGGAAAACAAGAAAACAGATTATGATGAAACACAAATGTACTAGAGAAGTTCATATTTAAATCTATACTAATATTATAAAGAGGTAAAGTTTTTTTTTTGTTTGTTTGTATGTATTGGGTAATCTCTGGCATTACTGAACCGATTGAAAAAATAGTTTTACTAATAAAAAGCTACACTCTCCCTGAGTAACATAGGCTATAATTCATTTCGATAAAAACCTTTTTTTATTTCAATATTTGTAAATTTAGTCGGGAAAATTCTTAGGTTAGGCCTAGAATAATAAACCAACACATGTATTGACATTTATTACCATAGCAACCAATTGAATAAAAAAAACCGATAATATAGCTGTTTGCTCCAATTAACAGCTGATTTCAAAATTTGAAGCAATTATTTTTGTATTTCTAGCTTTTAGGTTAGGGTTTTAAAGTGTAGACCTGAGCCTAGCTGGTTCTTTTAACAATTATTATAACTGCTGTTATCAAATATAAGAAATAATTTGATTTGAATATTTAGACTATCATTATTTACCATCTTAGTTTAGAGGTTATTATTAATCCTACACCTTTATTATAAATAAAACATAACATATGTTTGTAGAAGGTTCCATTGGGGGTTGGCGTGCGGAGCACGCATTGGTCTCCCCTAGTATGTAATAAGTAATAATTATTTGAGCAAAAAAAAAAAAAAACTCTATACTCTATCGTTATTTACCATAATACAAACAATTGTGTCTTTGAACCATGTTAATCGGCCGACTTCCCTGTCCGACATATTGAACCTGATTCCCATAAGAGCAATGCTACAAAATAAGTAATTTTTTCTGATAATTTATGGAATAAATTTTAAAATTTGGTTTCATTTTGAAGTACTGTCATATGCGGATGTTGATTGCTAAATAAATTGGAGCAAACAGCTATACTATCTGTTTTTTTTATTCAATTGGTTGCTATGGTAATAAATGTAAATATTTATTTGTAAAACTATTTTTTCAATCGGTTCAGTAATGACAGAGATTACCCAATACATAAAAAAAAAAAAAAAAAAACAAGCTTTACCTCTTTATAATATTAGTATAGATTTAAATATGAACTTCTCTAGTACATTTGTGTGGCTTTATTGTTGTAAACCGTATTAGTAATGTTGATTCAACTAAGAAAGTTTATAATGCTAGTACAGCTCAAAGTTGGCCAAATGTAATCAAATTTGGTATCAAAATTATCTGAAAAATATCATGAAACGAAATATGATATCGTTTTTTCATTTTGACAAGACATACTGAATTGCAATTTTATACTAGAGTGTCCTACAGGTTCACTCAGGCGGCATTAATAAGGGTCGGTTTTATGACGGTTAAGGCCGACCCTAATTACCCACCCTCCTTGCCTCAACTTAAGTTGAGATGGGCTAAAAAATAAACGCCTTAAATTTGCGACCGATGATGAGAGAAGCAGTGGTCGTCAGGGTTGCCGATCAGGGAATCAGCAGCCTTAAACCTTAGGTTTCCATTTCAACATCCCCTAACATGTTGGGCACAATGTTACGGGCCTATACGTACTGTACTTTCTTTGCGTTAGCCCAACAATACTGGGTTCATTACTGCAAAGCTTGGACCTGTTTCAATTCTGTGCACAGTCTAGAGTCAACTCGCCATAGATGAACAAACTGCTGCAGCGTTTTTGGTGGTTTTTGGCTGGGTACTTTAAATATAAGAAAAAAGTATATAAAACGACGGCCATTTCGGGTACTCGGGCATTATCAAGTTATTGGAGAAACTGATCTATTCACTTAAGAAAAACACGTTCACAAACATTTAAATAAATTACTCGCAGAAACACATTTAGTAAAAACCATTTTCAGTGGGCCCACTGTCTCACACTGCACGATTGCTGTTCAAACTAACTTGCCTAGTCCCATAAACTTTATATAGCGACTCAGTTGGGACTTGCGTCAGCGAAGCAATTTTAGGTCTTGCGTTACATGAATCTTAAAGTACTTTAAACTGTGGTGATTAAATTAAGATATTGTTTCTTCAAATTGAACGATCAAATTATGGTGGTGAACATAATTAGATAGCCTACAACATAAACAGATGGCGGAATTGACTTGATGTATTGGAAGTTAAATTATTTCAAGAGATGTTTTATTTGCTTAATATTTTTACTCCGACCTACTTAGAAGTTATTACCAACTTTGAGTAATAAAACTGAACATTTAAAAAAAGTATTTTTAGAAAACTGGTTTTGAACCATGCTTTTGTGTGTTTTTTTTGGGAACCTTTTGGGTTTACGAATTCTGTAAAGATTTCTTAACATAAACGCTTGTTAGAACACTTGCTTCTCGTTTCAGATTTTTTCTGTTAGTCCCAGAATTAAATTAGATTTTTTGCTTAGAATTTGTAGTAAACTTTTTCAAAACACCACAACTTCCCTGACCGGATAGCTAATCCCGTCATCTTGGAAAAGTACAGTTATGTTTACTGGCGCCCTCCTACCAAATATTGTTTTTATATCGTTAACCTAACCCCCAAAAGAATTTGGTTGTGAAAAATATTTAACTGATTTTAAATTGTTTAAGTTGGTTGCTGTGGGAATGAATGTACATGCATTCAAGAAACGTGTTTTGGTTCCGTGGCTATACGGGTGACTATTTTAA
>JAGFPH010010263.1:3378-24344 GCA_018207615.1 Philaenus spumarius
GTATAGACAAAATTTTACATTTTGTACATTTTGACAAAGTAATATTTTGCATTGTTTTATTTGACTGTAACTTATTATTACTCACTTAAAATATAACATATTTACCTGTTTTGTAAATATAAAATAATAATTTATAATTATTAAAATTATATTACCTTTTACTCTGTCTATCCAATCCTTGATTATTTGTTTTGACTACCGCGGTTTCGGGATTATCCCATCTTCCGGTCACTTATATCACATACAAAAAATACACATTTAAAATTACTTTCCTCTCACTAGGTCGTCTTAAACGCAATAATTAGTTATACACAAAAACACAGTATACGAAACACAAATTACGACATGAACTACAAACATGTTGCCTAGGCGCTGGTTAACTAGCTCAAATAATGGAAAAAAGTGAATTTTGTATAACAACACTGGCCACAAGTACAACTAAGCTTCAAAGTTAAAATAATATTCTAAGTGCATATTTCCTTTATACATGGTTCTTCACAGTGAATTTTTGATAACTAAATTGGCCACAAGTACAACTAAGTTTCAAAAGGTGAAAGTATACTGAGTTCATAGTTAGTTGCTTTAAACAGAGTAAATATATAGTTTTTAATTGCTTGAACTATAAAATAATGACCTTATTAACAGTGTTTGTCAAGGTTTATATTGTGTTAAGGCAACATGAATATGTTTTTTTCGGATACAATGCTACATATAAACGTATTAGTTTGTTATCTTATCTTCTAAAGCGAGAGATAATTGTCTGTCTGCTAAATGGATCTGGAATCTCCGTCTAAGGATTTTTGATTTTTTGATTTTATATGGGGCTTTTGGCCACGAGAAATCGATTGGAAATGGTCACCAGTCTGGGAAATTTCGTTTTCTACGTCTTTTTATTAAATTAAAAAGTGAAATTTGTCCATTTTAAACAATACAAAGCACAGCTGATGCAAATGTTTTCAATGTCATTACAATAATCATCTGTTTTCTTTTAAACAAAGCACAGCTGATGCAAATGTTTTCAATGCCATTACAATAATCATCTGTTTTGTTTTAAACTGTATTTTATTAGAGGTAAGCCTAATGTTTTATCTATTTATAGTTACCATGGCAATGAATACTTCTGCTAAATAAACATACCCTTTATTTAGTTGTTTAATGTTATAGGCCTAACCTAAACGATGTTCACGGAAATTTGCAATAATAGTTATTGACGTGAGCGAACTAGGCCCTAGGCCTAAATCGATATTGAAATATTAAACTTTAATTTAGGCCTGACTTATTTCTGAGGCATAGCGTCGAGATTACCCAGACAGCACAGTATGTACTACGAACATACTGTCAAAGTGCCGAATATTCCAGGCATGTACGAGCACTTTAGGTATATACTGAGCACATGCTTGGTAAATGATAAATTCACTTCTATTTTTGTCATTTTAAGAGATTGTCTAGGATGTGATTAGCACATTCTCAGTATATGATTTTGGAACGTGCTGAGTACATTCGAAGCACTTTCTTAGAACATTACAAAAATATAAACAAAAAACACCCAAACATATTCTTTACAACCAACAAAGGCTGTAAAATCAAACTATATTTAGCGCTAAGATGGTTGATTTAGAAGAGTACGAACATACTTTGCTGTTTTAACATTATATTATATTTGGGTGTGGGGTACCAATAAAATATAACCGTTACTTCGTTACTTGGGTTAAATTTCAACCATTCTTCCCCATCCCCCATTCTACATGTAACGGTTCGAACGCAGTGAGCAGTGAGTCATCCTTTGCCTTTACATTGTCTTGTCTCATAATATTCTACTCTACCTACACTACTACTATCGGCCAGATTATTTTCGACATTCTTATTTAATCACTTTTGTATGATCAGCTCTTCACTTATGTGGTAAGTACTTTTACAATTATTTAGTAAATATAATTTAAAATAATATATATTTCAGTAGTATTTGTCTTTAGAAATTCTCATTTATAATTCACTAGGCCTTCCATTGCAGTATTGCAATTTCGGATTTATTTTAAACTATTTCTGACTTAATAAATGTCCATAAATTTAATGAAAGATGTTAAAATTAATGTTGTTTTTACGAATTCATAATTTTAAACTAGCCTACGCCTATGTTTAGGCTATAATTAGCCTATGTAATTCACTTTATAAGTTTCATAACCTCTAAACCGTAACTTACTAGTAGAATGCATAAGAGTTTTCTAACATAAAATTGCATTTGAAAACTCAGATTGCTATTGGTAAACTCGAAAATTGGCTGTAATATGCCTATTTGAAAGTAATTAACAACAGCATTTTATTTTGATTTTTCAATAGTATAACATAAACATAACCTAACCTAAAGTAAATTTCTAGGCCTAGAGGTCTTGCATGTGTATAAAGTAGGCTATATATAGGCCTATATATCAGTTAATCAGTACAACTTGTTTTAAATTATATTTATGCTACTGTCATATGTATAATAACTGAACTTAAATGATGGTTATATTTTCAAAGTACTGTAGGTCCTTCTCTTTAGGCGTAGCCTAGGCCTACTTTGTAATAATTGTTTGTTCATGCATTTGTCATAGTTTCGAATGTCATAAATATACAAGCAAATCCATGAAACCTAGTGTGGTAGTTATTAGCCTATTTATTGTGAAAGGTTAGTAATAATATTTAGGCTAAAGGCAAATTTTTAGAATGCCACTCAGAGGCAACTTGTTAAATCAGGCCTAGAATCAGTTGAAAATTTGTTTAGAAAAATGAGAAGTGCTACCAACTTACTTAAGCTAATATAATATGTTTACAGACTGGAAACATACTGTGACTAGAGGCTGTGAGTTTAGTTACGGTTTTTTTTTGGTTGCAACACAGCGTTTATGATATTACCACTTCGCAAAAAGTAGTGGTATTCTATAATTTCATTACTACAGTTTTCATTTTTGTTGTATTCCATTAATTACGGAAACATTGTTCATTCAACTTCAAGTTTAAAGTGCATGAGTTATAAAATTAGTAATTTTCTGGTTCATGGTAGTAAGATGTATACCCTACATTTTTAATATGCTTTTTTTAATTTTAATAGTAACCTTTTTGTGTAGGGTAGCCTACACTAATGTATGTAGGCCTAGATACACAGGCCCTTGTATTATATTTGCATAGTCTTGTAGGTTAGCTTATTAAATTATAATTATTGTGTTATCAAAATTACTGATGTACAGTATTTTTACTAGGTATTAATGTAACTATATGATTTATTTAACTTTTTTGGTTTTTTCTTGCTTTGACAGCTTTTCAGTCCTGCACCATTAGATTCCTCCAAACACAGTCAAGTCTTGATCAGGTCATTACTCATTTGGTAAGTAAATTTTACTGTAAAATAAATACTAGATCATAATTAAAATATAACATAAACATTACTTTTAGGGTAACGATGAAAACACCCGTAAGAAAAATATGGCGCAAGTTTACTATTCGACCCTAGGCTAACCTATGGCAACAGAAATGCAAGAATAATATATATTTTTCAAATGTCTAACTTATAATATTTAGTCACAGTATGATTACCTGTATTCAACATTTAACAGTAGGATGTAAAACAATGTCGGTGTCTACAAAAATATTAGTCTAGGGTCGAATAGGAAACTTACGCCAAAAAGATTCTGAAAATATATATTTCACTGGGTAAAAATAGTGTTCGACTTACTTTGACAAGTTAGATCAGGTTAGCTTTTGATATGTATTAGCCTATATTAATAGATGTTCCCTATAAACAAAGAAATGTATATGTTTTACATAGTAAAACATGCAAGTGGTTAAAAACATAATGATCAACAAAGGGCATTGCATTCTAATTGAACAGTTCAATTTTAGCTTACTCGCATTCATTAAATATAAAAATACATAAAATAAAGTTAACCTAGGCCTAAACCAACTAGTAACAGTAGGTATGTTCTAAAGTCAAACCATAGGTCCTAGTCCTACAGTTAATTTTGTGCTAATTTACTTACTTTTATTATGATTATGGGAAGACACTTTTTGTCATTTATGAATATGTGTCGTGAATTTATATTTTCAGAATATAGGCCTAGTATATAAAAGAAGTGGCTGTTCCTGTCTTTAACTTACCCCAGAAGTAACTTTTACAGGCTACCAAAAGTAATATATTTAACTGCCTTAGTAATTGTAGCTTAAAATTTACATTCATGATAAGGTCTTACTCTTGAATCAATCTTGAACAATAATGGTTAAATTTTGATTAAAATTGTTTTGGTAACCTATAACCTAAATCTATATCTCATTTGACTTTCAAACATAGCCTATTCTAATGTGACTAGTTAACTTAGTGTAGTTAGGTCAGATTATTTTTGGATGTACTAAATTATGTTTCTTATTTCTAAATGTGCAATTTACACAGGAGTTGGTAAACAGTAATGTTTGGCAAACTAAACATTTATAGTGTTTTTTTTTTGACTGATATGAAATGATATTGTTCGGTATCAATATTGACTAATTGGACGGTTTATTTTTACATCTATTTATTAAATATGAGTAAATACATATCTATATCTAACCCATTCACAGTATGTTTTTAAGTCATACAATATACAGGGCCTATTAATATTTTAAAATGTAATAATATTATTAACTTTTGATAGGCAGCCAGTTTTTATAAAATTACCCCATGACATGACAGTAGTTCTATTGTATTTGATAAGAACAAGTAGTAATTGCCAAAAGGAAACTAGACCTACTTTTTATGCATATGGCTAACCTATGAGTGTTGAAATTTCACTCTGTACGCTTTATTAAATTGTCTAGGTGGAACAAGCCATGAATATACTGACTCATTAAATGTTGTCATACATACACTTACATGGGTTATCAAACACTATATGTAGGCTACATAGTAGGAACTCGATCATGTAGTGCCTATTAGCCTTCCGAGGAGTAAGTTTGTCGTAGCGGAGCTACTTCTATTTATCAATAATTAAATTCTTCGTAAGATTCCCCGGCATCGTATATACAGTCCAGCGGAAAACCAAATTTAAAATCACCGAGTAACTTTTTGGCCTTTAAAAGGACCTACTCTTCGTGCGAAACTAACATCATGCAATTCAAACATCAATTCCATCACTTAACTTTTTGGCCCTCAAAAGGGCCCAACATCAGTCAGCGACTTGCGATTTTCCCGTAAATGCCTTTTACGGGAAAACTCGCCTAAACGTCCTCAGAGCTTCACTCTATTACGCCCCGGTCGGTATACTATCTGTCTGGCGAACATAGGCATGTTCGACCGCCAAGGACACGACGATATCGGCCGGCAATCTTCTATAATCTACGTTTGCTTTCCTCGGAAGTTGACACCTCATCTTCCGAGAAAGAGACTAGCTTTATCTCCCCACAACTTTCTCAAGGACCGTTCCGACTACGCACTGCAGATGTCTGGGATACGTCGACACGTTCTCCCGCCAAGGACTCTGCGACATCACCGCGAACGGCACCTTCACTTCTACCGTAAAACTTCTCCCCGCCGACAAGACCTTGTCTTACGGGAAAGTTGTTTGGTAATTTCCCGCGAAACATCTGTCGTAATATCTCAATAATCCCCAGTAAATTCAGCTCCCCGGTCACGTAATATATTTAGTGGCAACCGTAGAAACGTTTGCCGAAAATAAACTAAATATATTAATTCTCAAACGGCCGAAACAACGACTTCAAACTTTCTCGGCGTTCATCGCACTGCGTCCGAGAAAGTTACAATCTCCCGCGTAACTTCTGTCGAAAATATTCTAAGTCCCCACGCGAACTTAAGAACTTGCAACCGCAAACTTAAGAACGCGCCAACACTTCAGATCTCTACAGTGGTTCGGAACTCGGCAACATTACTGCACGGTAATTCGCCGACTACGTCCGCAAAGTGTTAGATTTCGCACCTTCATGTTACTTTTTCGCTGAGAAACTGTATATAACGGGGGGAAATAGTCCAAATTATTATCCTGGATCACCACCAGACCAAGTGAACATCAACTAGCGAACTACCAAGCGAACATCACCTAGCGAACTATCAAGCCTTCAACTGCCTTTGAGAAAACACTGAAGACCAGGAGACTGCTAACACAAGGGCTAGAGGTACCTTGCCTAGCCAGGACACGGACTTTGGCCGGAATAGTGCCACCCGGGATATAGAGAGTTGCGGCAGGATAATTAAAGCCGAAGGAGTGAGGGAGTTTTGTCGACCGCCAGGCTGTTTTACGTTAAATAAATTCTATTCGTTACTGCAAAATAAATCTTGTTCTTTCTACGCCAACTTCACAGCGCAACCGGACAGCAGACACAAGAAGACCCGTTCGCAGAAAAGAGGCTAGTCCGGCTAGAACCTCCGCCGTAGCTCCGGCTACGTGTCACCCGACAATTCTACGCTCTTCAAGCTTACACGGTCCTTCTCAGGGCCGACTTCGTCCAGTAGCCTCTCGATCCAAGACATTGCAGTCGTCTTGGTGACCGGGTAGTGCGCACCCTACTTAGGGCTACTGTGCTTCGCTTCGCAAGGATTCTACGCAACGCAACGAAAACGACAGCGCAGCGCTACGCATCGTTCACAGGCTTCACCTGCAATCAAGCGCCCTTTAGGCTCACGTTCCTTAACGTATCCGGCCCTTTTCAGGACCGAATTAGCGAGGCTTCACCTCACTGCCCTTCAGGCTACATTTTACCGAGGCTTCACCTCACGCCCTTCAGGCCACGTTTTCGGCCCTTAAAAGGGCCTAACATTTTAGAAACTTTTGTCGCCAAACTGAGCTACGTCCTAATTTTTATTAAATTCAATTCACCGGAGCGACAACAAGTTCTTTTTCAAATTATTGTGATTATTTTTGTTTTATTTTACAATCAGTTTACAAAGTAACCATTTATAACTTCAACAATATAACAACTACAGCCGGAACATAAACTTACCAACGTTTCTGAATTTTTCCAGTTCGTAAAGTTATAAATAGTCTATATATATATACATCTAAATCATATTTAATCTATTATAATATTAATGCCAACATTTAGTGTGTTAGTTTAGTCATTGTTTGTTATGCCATTTATGTCTTATTTCATAAACACTTGATTAATCTTAGGGCCTATTATACGACGTAACTTAAGTAAATGATAGGCTATATATATGTACTATAAAATATAATAAAATTTTATTAAAAATGAAATATATAGACTATCACTAAAACTTATCACTTTAATCATGTTACTTGTAGCCAATATGCAATGGTTTTGCCGTTGGAATGAAATAAATAAAACATAATTGTAATAATAGTTGAATTTTTAAAGATCTATGTTAAATGATAATTAAAATGTGTCTTTTCAATTGTATTATAATCAATGTTTATATATGTTTATAGATATTGTCATATAGAAGAGGCCACAGTTGAAGATATTTCAGGCTCTACAAAACAGTGGCTGGTTAGGGGCTTAGTAGAGGAAAGAACGCCGAAAAATGTAAGTTGATAATTAAATATATCTATTAATCTCATAAACTGATGTCTGTTAGGCATATTCAACTTTTGATATGGATAACTTAAGTTAATTTATAGTAAATGAAGAACAAGTTATTTTGATTGTAGTACTAGGTACTCCACAAGTAAATTTTAATTTAGTTTGTATTGATATAAATGTAGTATTTAGGGCCTATACTTAAAACTTAATTTACACTTTGCAGAAAATTAATTAAAGTTATTACAAAGTGCTGGCAACTACTTGCTTGCTTTGCAGAAGTAAAATTGTGCAGGTCGTAGTGCTGATCTCACTGTGCTTCAGTTTTTTTGTTTTCTTGTTGTTCATTGTAAGTTTTTTAGTTGCTAAACTCAGAATAAGAATAATTGTATGATACGGAATGGTACAAAGGTTATATGGTTATTGATTGCCTTATTGAAGTGGTTATTTTTTACTATATATTTAACTTATTTTTATTCTTACTACAGCTCACAGTCTTTTTTTCTTTTATTTTCTTATAAGTTAAGCCGTTTTGCCTCTTTATCATGCTTTATCAAACCTACACAGTATTCTGTATTTGTAATTTATTTCTTGTATTCATTGATGCTCGTCAATTGATTAAATGAGAACATATACTCAACACATTCACAAATAACACATAATACACAACACAACACGTTGGGACATTTACGTCAATTGAAAAAACTACGCAAGCTGTAGCTCACATGTGAACTCATTGAGTTAAAAACGTCCGCGGCCTCATAACCTAACCTAACATATAAGAAAATAAAAGAAAAAAGGATTGTAAGCTGTAAGTATAAAAATAAGTTAAATATAACAAAAGCTGACTTGCACTAGATCTACTTTTGTTTGAATAGTTCCTTGCAATATTACAACTGGTTAATCAAATAAGCAAAATAAATGTTCTATAGGCCTAGGCCTAGTAAATAAAGAACTTTATAACTAAAGGACATTATCATCTCATACTTATTGTTACTAAATTTTGATATAAATAAGCCTAGTTCAATGTAATATTCTCAGAAAAGATTTCTTCATGTTTATAAGAATTGTCATTCTCTCACAACAATGTTTACTCCACAATAACTTTGATATTGTTTACTCCCCTTTATTTTATAATATGTTTTGATATAAAATCTGCATCAGAAATTTCTACCAGCTGATTTGAAAATCTCGGGTTTAATTTACTTTAAAGATATAATTATTTTATTCCAAATACTTTCTCCAACCCTTAATTTTGCTTCGTAACGGTATACAAGCAGACATTATTATTAGTAGTAGCCTACCTATTTTATTAGTTTTAAATAATTTGGTGGTCATTCCTACTGTACGTTTCATGTTTAGTTGGCATTATGGGTCTAATGAAGCAGCCGAGTGCTACTAAACAGCTAATTATTGCAAATTAACAGTATTAAAACTGTTTAAATTTTATAATACAATCGATATAAGGTAAATATTTTGTGTGTGTAAAGGACTTATTATTAATTTGTGAATAATTTTTACTTACTTGTGAAACAACTCATTCTCAAACTGCAGTTAATGATTTATTATTTACTAAATTTACTAAAATTATTAACATAATACTTGTATTTGAAGGGCAATCTGCTAATAAAATTTGCTTGGTTAAACAAATTTTCCAGGACACGTTTACCAGATTTTATTTTTGTAAACAATAAAAAATATTACAAAATTTTGATTGATAATAATTAGCATACAATTCAAAAATAATACCGTACATTTCTTTTGGAAATTCGACAATAACATAAAAAGTTCGATAAACTTTACGAACATTTTCATGCTAAACCATAATACAAAATCTTAAATGACCTTTAGTTTCAGTTATAGAATAATTAGTATTAGCTGCCCTATAGTTGTCATTCCTGCTTGTTGAATTATGAGCGTACAATACCGAAACCTTTATTTTAATATCCAATGCGGTTAAGTGCTTGTAGCCTACATTTTTACGCGCAGACTACTAGCAGCGGAGCGCCTGTAAGAATAACATGGCATATGGGTTTCTCCATACTGCTAACTATGCTTGAAACGTGGTATACTATAATTCATATTTTAAAAATTAAATAATATTGAATTATACAGCATTTCTTTCAAAGTTATGTTAATTTCATTGGTTTAAGTTATTGTTTGTGAAACAATGAATATTTTGTTGCAGGAAACTAGGACCATCCTAAGAACAAAGATGTTTCTCAAGTTATGATTCTACTGGTTATTAAAATTATCATGTTTTAATTCTTTTTGTACATACATGTTGTTATACATTGACAATAATAAATAGGTTTTGAAAGTTTCAGAAAAGTGTAGTTTTTTATGTTTCCACATTAGATTATTATATAACCCTATCATCAAAATCAACAATAACAGGGGGATGTAGTATTTTGTCAATTCCTTGAAGTAAGTCAATGAAATTATTGCAGATTTGCTCATATGTATGTTTTTTCATATCTAAAGATCCTAATTTACTTTGATTAATAACTTTTGAATTATTGTATTTTATATATACAATGTTTCTAAGACCAGCACAATGTTCTTAGTTGAATTGAGGTATTAAATTTACCCAGAATATGCTAGACATGTTCTATACATAAGTATAGCATGTGCACATCACGTGTGAAGAATATGTATAATAGGTAGGGCCTATATCACATTGGGATTATATGCTATGCATATTTGTAGCATGTGCGAAGAATATGCAAGGTTCATATTGAGATCATGAATGTACCCAGAATATGCTAGGCATCTTCTATGTAAGTGTAGCATGTGCATAGAATGTGTGTAGCTCAGATTGAGGTAGTAAAATGTGCCCAGCATATATGTAGAATGTGCAAAAATCATATTGAGATAATGAATGTACCCAAAATATACTAAGCATGTCCTATAGAAGTGTAGCACATGCCTAGCATGTTCTAAGAATGTGCGTAGTTCATATTGCAGTTATAAACCGTGCCCAGAATGTCCTGAGCATATTGTAGGAATATTCTTCTCGCATATGCCAGGCGCTTTGTGAGCGCGGACGTTCACTTTTCCTGAGCACGTGCCAGACATATTCTGGAATATTCAAGAATATGCGTGGCACATTCCGCATATACTTAAAGAATGTACTGAGCACATGCTCAGCACATGATTGTGCTGTCTGGGTATGGTTAATCCTTTAAACTGTATTTTTATTACAGGTAAGCCTAATGTTGTATATACCCTTTATTTAGTTGTTTAATGTTATAGGCCTAACCTCAAAACTCAATAATCCAATATTTATGATTGAAATCATAGCCCTGCTTATAATCGAGCTTTAGCTCGGTCTCCTGGTACTTAATGTAAAGCTAAGGAAAGGTTTAATTGAAAATATTGAGTTTGCTAAATATTTATCGACATAATATGTGTTATTTTAATACATGATACTTGAGTATCACTATACGCAATTACTAGAGGAGTATGCAATTACTAGCAAGAGTATTAAATTGTACAAAACCTATTGCAACTATTATATTATTATTTCTGATTGCCTTACTGAACTGGTTAATTTTACTATAAATTTACTTTTTTGTGTACTACAGCTCTCAGTTCTTTATTTGTCTTTTTTATTTCCTAGTGACGTACGTTTCGCCTTTTCTATTCAGGCATTATCAAACCTACACTTCACTAGTAACTTTACATTTGTTGATGCGCGTCAAGTTTTTAAAATGAAACACTTACACACGTAATTTCGGCTCGCATAATTGTGAATGAAATTTAAATGTCCCTATTGAGTGTTGTTTTGTGTGTTACATGTTGTTTGTGAATGTTTTGTATAAGTGTTTCATTTTATAAACTTGACGTGCATCAACGAATGTAAAGTACTAGTGAAGTGTAGGTTTGATAATGCCTGAATAGAAAAGGCGAAACGTACGTCACCAGGAAATAAAAAATAAAAATAAAGGACTGAGAGCTGTAAGTACACAAAAAAGTAAATTTATAGTAACTATTATAATCTGAAAACACTTCTACAGACGGAATCAGAAAGTGTATCAATCAGTGAACTATAAATAACATAAGTACATATTCAATTTGGAAAATACCTCTTGGCAAAGGAAGGGATGGAAGACGAATTAGCGAAGGGGAAGTTGAAAGGTCGTCAATCTTTTCCCAGCTTAGTTAAGCCAACGGTACTGTTCTAGTGACATAAATGTACCGAGTTGCTACTAGAGGCTGAGTTTATTCTTATCAAAATAACCATATATCTATCTAAGATGTCAAGGTTAATGTTTGTTTAGGTCTAACCAACAGGTGCTTCAGCAGATTGCAATTTTATAATATTAAAAAAATGGGTTTGAAGACCATATTTCTGCCTTTTTAACAATAGGAAATGTCTGTTTTCGTTTGTAATTATAGTTTGTGTAAACAAATAAACATGTATGTTATAATTGCATTTGTAAGATTTTGAGAAAGATGTTTTACCTGTTTTATTTTTGCTTTTCTAAAAGCTTAGCATCTTCTGCATTATCAGCACAAGACCATTTGTATCTTAAAACGTAAGATGATTAAGTAAGCACTCTTAGGCTTACATAAAATCTACCGCCTTTATGTTTATGTTATCTATTTCTTTCAAATGACCGCCACCAAACGCAGTCACTTCATCACAGTCCTCCATTTGTCTAGCACTAGATATATTTTCCCTGCGTGGTCAGTTTTCGTCTCATTCTTTACTCCTGAAGCCCATTTAATAAATTCTGTTATGTTCAATATAGAATTGTAGTATTTCCTATTATGGGGAAATGTTTGCCACAACTAAATCCGTTCATATTTAGATAAAAGTTCAATTTCCCATGCTGAATGCCGTGCTATTGCTTTACATTACCAATTACCATAATGGTATACCATGGTTTTTAATAAGTACTACTAAAGCGTCAAAGTCAACTTCTTGTGTTTGAAGTTATCATTTACTAATGATGGATGTTCAATTTTATTATTAGTTCTGTTATTCTCGGACATAGGCCATCATTTGCTTGTTAAAAATCAATACACGACGTTTCAGGAATATAAATAAACTCATGTTATCAAGTGACTAACAACTAAGGTAACATAAACCTAGAGATCTAGGCCTATGTAAAGAAAACAAGTACAGCTAAAATATAACACTAACCTCAATAATCTAATTAGTACATCTAAGAGCTTAAACCGAGAAGTTAAAAAATCACAATTATACAAACACAGAAAACCACAAACACACGCCTGAAGGGAAACCACGCACGTATTTACAGACCGGAGTCATAAAAACAACTGGACGGATGCTGAGGGAGTGGCAGCCAGCAAGGGGAGTGGCTTTTTGTTAATTAAGTTTAATTTCCTAGCCCTCGACTGAGTTAAGACCCCACGTGGATAATCGACAGGTAAAAGTTCAGTTTGTTTTTTTTAGTTCTAGTGATATAATGGTCTAATTTTAGTTCTATTTTACTTTCTAAATATAGTATAGAGAAAGAATAGTGATCGCAAAAAAATCAATATCGAGATTTTTGTGGATATATCTGTTTTGTTGGGACTCCCTGATTCCAAAAAAAGTGTTTTTTTTTACAAAATGTCTGTCTGTATGTATGTATGTCTGCATGTATACAAAGCTGGAGAGAAAACTATTCGATCGATTTCGAACAAATTTGCACTAAACATTTTCAATTAGGCCTGTATAGATGAACGAAAATAGGTTTTGAAAATTTTTGAAAAACAACCGCCTTTAGGCCAAAAACCCCCAAAAGTCAATTTTTTTATATAAAAAATGGCTCTAACTCATCCTAAGGCAAGATTTGACCTTTAACGTTAGTTTCCCGAAACGATAGTTTTTATTGACGCAGGTACATTTTTATCAGAAACTATTAAAGATAATAGGTTGAAATTTTGTCTGGTCATACTTTATACTGTTTTATACAAACACATGCAAAATCAAGGCCACATCTTAACATTGCCCTTGAGTCAAAATTTTAAATTCTGTAAAATAATGGTTTTTTAAAGTCTGTTTTCAAAAAAATAAAAATGTATGATCTAGTATTTTTAAAATGGTCAAAGAGCATGTGTTTCCTTAAAAAGGTATAAATAATGTTGTGTTAAATTTTCATATATGTAGTACTTATATTCTTTGAGAAAAATGTACCAAAACTGCTTAATTTCACATGGGCGGTATAGGAGTTACGCGCTCCCCTTAAATACAGTGTCTTGTGTGCCGTTTTTATTTTTAGTTTGGACGAGATGTTGCCTAACAGTGTTTTTTGTTTTAAAAGCTGTACACATTTTATATTTTTATGGCCACGAGCATAACGTTTTCCTTTAATCCCGGCACATATGGAAATTGCCATGTTCGCTAGAGGTTTATTTTCATCTTCGGACTCTTTCTATATTGATTTTTAACACATAAATTATGGCAAATGTCTGAATAACTAATTATAAAATCTATATTCTTGTTTGTTTGTTGTTGTTTATTGACTAAATGTTTTACGACGTTTCATTGACTTTTTTTCATTTTCAAACAGTTTCCTATCTCATGAAGTGAAACTATTGAAATTATGCTCACTATGTACTCTTAATGATCCTGCCTTTTTTTTTAACTTCTTGTACATTTTTATGTAAAAGCGCATCACCACAATCTCATCTCCGCACATCAGAATTGGAGTTTGTAACTGACATTACAAAGATCAATAACTTTGTAAGTACTGTACTATTAAACAGTTTAACCATTTCTGAGTTCAACAATCTTATAAAGTATTCTTGTGTATGAAGAAATATTTATATAGTTTGTTACGTTGTTTTTACCATTTTTCAATGTCAACTTTTATGTATTCCCCATGGCAACAATATCGAACATTGTTTAAACATTTCCGGATTTGAAGCTTTTAGCTCATTCATGTGAGCAGTTCTACTCAGTTGCACAATTTCATCAAAGCTACTCAATATTTAATTAGCGTCAGCATTATAATTAACAAAATAGTGTATTCGCTGATGTTCCTGTGTGGTGGTATGACAGTGCTACATTTACATATTAACCTGTAATTATGATTACTGTTTTTTTTTTTTTAATATGACTACCAATTGTTAGAATTGAAAACATATTTTATCAACTTACATTAGGTTAGTTGGTGTTGGTTATTGTAGGTGACTTTAAGTTTAGTTGGTTATGATTTTATTATTTCTGATTAGCGGAGGTTTGGCTGGGATGGTCAGATTAAGTTAGGGTTGGTTATGATATGTTTAATTAGGTTAGGTAAATTCGGGAGAGCTTTTAGGTTAGGTTGAGGTATAATGGTTAAGGTAAAATTGATACACACGTTAACTGAATACAAAAGACGTTAGTTAATTAATTATAATTTAAGTGTTTTATCCAAGGAAGGACGTTTACTGAAAACACTAGAGAATATTCCGTAGACGAAAAAAGGTTCATAATCTGTTAAGTATTGTTTCTATCCTTTAAAAATAGAAACATTTACTCAAAGTCTGGTAGTATTATACTTTAACACATATATCACTATCATGCTATTGGGGTTTGAATTTCGGAGCTATATAAGAAGAAAAAAAAAGAATTCATAAAACTTGTCAACCTTGGTTTTGGAATAGGCAAATTGTGCCTAGAACAGAGTGATAATTTATACGTATTATATACAGTGGGAAATTGTCCACTTCTTCTGTAGAAGACACAAAGAACTTTGTATATAAATAAATGTTTAAGTGGTAGTAAAGATAAACTATGAAAAAGAGGTCTTGAAGGTTCAATTCTGTTTTTATTTTGTATGACTCGGATAATGCCTTTTTGAATTATTT
The DNA here is from genome assembly GCA_018207615.1 of Philaenus spumarius. Classification (NCBI taxonomy): domain Eukaryota; kingdom Metazoa; phylum Arthropoda; class Insecta; order Hemiptera; family Aphrophoridae; genus Philaenus; species Philaenus spumarius. Next base: position 18,685 of record JAGFPH010010263.1, read on the forward strand.
TAATAGGATAAGCAGTTCCCCAGCAAATAATTCCATATTCCAATCTGTTTTGGACTAGTGAAAAATAAAGTTCCCGTAACATGTACTTGGGGCAGACTTAAGAAATAAAAAGCATTTATATGGGTTTTCCATGACATACGTCTATCCTATCATAACCCCCAAATATTTTATATTTTCAAAATTTTCTATTAAAGAACAGTTCAAAGCGCACTGTGACTTTGTATTTATACATTTTAAACATTTATACGTGACTGTGGTAAAAGATTCTTCAGTACCCTTCAATGAAAACTTCATAAAACTAGCTTTGCTAGTGCTAAGTGCCATTTTTTGTCTAGCAAACCACAACCGCAAACCGATTAAATCTTTTTCCACGGCTAATTTACATTCATTCCAATTGCTTTTTGAATAAATTATAGCTGTGTCGTCTTCAAAAGAAATCAACCTACCACTAAACGTGGCGGTGCAAAGGGTATTTACATAAATTAAGAATAAAATTGGACCTAATACTGTTCCTTGAGGAACTCCACAATAAAAACACACCACTAGCTCATATGTGCTCCAACTTGAACACGCTGCTTTCTGTCTTTCAGGTAGCTTATAAACCATTGGTGAACTACACCTAACACCACAGTCCCATCAAGCAGGATTTTATGATCAACAGTGTCGAATGCCTTAGTAATGTCTAGAAAAAGGCCACACGTTTTATCCCCATTATTCAACCTACTCATAACTAAATTGCTGAAGATTTTAAAGATTATATTTAATAAAGACATGTTATTATTATTATCATTATTATATTTAACATGCAAAGAACTAAAAAGAATTTCTAAGCAGTAACACATGAATGTTGTCCGTTATATTTATGCAAATCATAAACAAAAACAGAAAAAAAAAACAAATAGAAAACTATTTCGCTTAACCAATTGCATCTAATCTAATACCTACAAACCTTACACAATTTGCAAGTACCCATACTGAAACTTATAACTGAATACAAAAAGCCCATGGATTTCCCATGGGAAATGACGTCTTCTTCTTTATGCCTTCACAATTTATTAGGCCTGTCACCACGATAAATAATTCACTACCTCTGGCCCAATCTCTAACATTCGCGCGGACAAACAAACATGCAGAGAGAGAACAGCATGGAAGTCATTCGAGTCATTTATATACGCACGGACGCATTTCGTTGAACGAAATAACCTATTTACTTAAACAAATTAACGTGTTAGAACTGCAAATTATATGTATATAAGATTTAGTCTTGTAATGCTGTTGAAACCTAGAAGCATCAAAAGTAACGATCTGTAATTTTCGCCTCTTTCAAAATGTTTTGTTTATACATAATGTTTTAGGTACATACGACAATACAAATGAAGTAATACTAGAAGATACCCCTGAGAGGTTAGCATTCCAAAAACCCAGCTTGCTTCTTTAGCAGAATTGTGATTGATATAATTATAGAGTTAATTAACGGGTTAAAAACTTTTTTTAGATTTATATATATAAAATATTTTGGAACTGTTTTTATTTCGGTTTCAATTAGGTTACCCATTTCAAGGTGGATTAAACCGTTAAAGATAAGAAAATTATGAAGTCGGAAAAGTTTGACAATAAAGTTTACAAGTGTACATGGCCATAAAATACGCAGGACGATTACAAAACTAGTAAAATTATTACAATCAGAAAACACTTCTACAGACGGAATTTGAAGGTTGACCGTTCGCCGAGCAGTAAATAACAGAAGTACATATTCAATTTGGAAAATACCTCTTGGCAAAGGAAGGGATAGAAGACGAATTAGCGAAGGGGGAGTTGAAAGGTCGTCAATCTTTTACCAGCTTAGTTAAACCACCGGGGCTGTTCTATTGACACAAATGTACTATAGGCTGAGTTCAATATTATAAAAATAATTTTATTTAATGTACATCTAAGAGGTCAAGGTACATTTTTGTTCAGGATAAGACCGATTGGCAAGTTATAATATTTTTAAATGGTTTTGAAGACCGTATGTCATTCATATTATTAACGGGCAACTTTAACTTTCGTTTGTAATTATAATGAATTTAAAACATTAGCCATTTTGTTTCTTACAAAATATTTGTAAGATTAGAAAAAGTTTTCTTGTATCACTATTATTTTATCTTTTCTACTTTACTAAAAGTAATTGTAAAACGGAAGAACATGCAGAACGAATATGGACGTATATAACGATTCCTTTCTCGCCATTTTTATATTGTTTTTGAGAGCTTAAAATACGTACTAATGATTAGTTTAGTTTATTTTTCTATTATTCAGTTTTCTTTATGTAGTATAAGGTTGTACGCTATTTTGTATACAGGGTGATTCACGAAGTTATCCCCACACTTATACAGCTCATTTTACTAGTAAGAATAATGAAAAAAGTTCATATAAACATAGGTCAGAAAACGCTTCGTTTTCCAGATATCCGCCATTTTGTTTTTTGTACAAAATAATTCATATGTAGAGAACGGTTTGACTGATTGAGTTCAAACTTGGCATGAAGTTTAACCTTACAATGATATACCTCAAGAAAAATAAACGATTAAATCCAATCATGCGTTTCAAAATGGCGGCTGTTTGAAAATTTCAAACCTAAATTACTCCAAAACCGTACATTTTAACGAAAAATGTCAAGATACCTTTTTTGTAGTCCTTTTGATTCCCTATCGGATGGTGTAACTGTCAAAACAATCGGATGAAGGATAATAGCTAAGTTAAAAGGTAATGTCAATACAATATTGTAGAATTTACTGTGTTGGTATAGGATGCCGGGATGAACAAACCAATTAGTACACATAACTTAACTGTTATCCTTCATCCGATTGTTTTGACAGTTACATCATCCGATAGGAAATCAAAAGGGCTACAAAAAAGGTGTCTTGACATTTTTCGTTACAATGTTCGGTTTTGGAGTAATTTAGGTTTGAAATTTTCAAACAGCCGCCATTTTGAAACGCATGATTAGATTTATTCGTTTATTTTTCTTGAGGTATAACATGGTCAGGTTAAACTTCATGCCAAGTTTGAACTCAATCAGTCAAACCGTTCTCTAGATATGAATTATTTTGTACAAAAAACAAAATGCCCCGGACCTATGTTTATATGAACTTTTTTCATTATTTTTACTAGTAGAATGAGCTGTATAAGTGTAGGGATAACTTCGTGAATCACCCTGTATGTCGTGTATTTTTGGAAACGATATTAAAAAGCGCGGTGAGAATTCTATATTATCCACTGTTGAATTTTGGTCACAATTGCTAATTCAATACAATATAGTGTTATTGCTAATTCAATATATAGTGTTATTTAATTACAAATATATATATTATTGTATACTGTAAGCTACATTATTCGGTCATTTAATGATTATTGTTTGCTTCTACCAAAGTACATTCCGTACAAATAAGCCATTCAAAACTTTAAATCCTAGCAATAATATGATGCTTGGTCTATAAAATGAGACTACGTTAGTATATTATGGCTAAATGTACTACTGTATAGATTTTGTTTAGTAGAATAAATATATAAAAATATCTTAATCTTACTTTTACTAAAATTATTTTGTTTAATGCTTATAACGTTGTCACCAACTGCATTTACTTAACATTTACTGGATCATGATTTAATTAAATTATTACATTATTGTGGTTTATTTAACATTCAACAATCTTATGAAGACGCAGATTTCTGATAAAAACCCATTATAAAATAACTTTGAGCTATATAAATTACGAGTAATTACTTTCACCAATAATAACACAAATAATTCTGACACATAAGTTTATAATCCAACACGTTTTAACGACATCTTCAGTTAGGTACCTGGGAGTTACAACAATTAGACTGTTTGAGACTTTAGTTTTTTAGTGCAAGGGTCACATAAGAAGACGACACATTGTGTTCAAACATAAAAGAGCAACTTATGATTTTCTTAACAAAATCGTTTATTATTTTCTTAAACAAAATAATAAAATTGTAAGTATGACTGACCGATAATTTTTTCTAAGTAGTTCAGTAGACTTAATACAAGCACTCAAATGTGATACGTCAGCTGATTAATAGTATAAAAAATCCCAGATTACCGAAAACTTCTTAGAAGAAAACTATCAAACAAATCCTAACAAATCTTATCTCCTTGTATTTTCAAGTATCTAGTTCCTCATGTTCTTTCTCCATAATCACTCTGCGCCACCCTAAATCGTCCCTCCTCTCCCATCCCCTCATATCGTCTCTCCTCAGTAAGACATCAGGACAAAATATGCTTAATTAGATAAGATTTTTTAAACATTCTCATCAAGTGTTTCTGTATTGAATGGCAACCTTCAGTAACGACCTCATTAACTTGCCCCTCTTGAATTGACACCACCTTTCCGTCAATAGAACATCCCCAAATTGAAATATTGGCTCTGTTCTATTACTCAGAAGGAAAAAAAACTCCATAGAGATTAACGACCTCGCCACCCTTCTTATTTATAATCATTTTCCAGACTTTCCTGTTCAATGTCGATTTTGTCTAAACACGTTTATTATTTACTTTTTAACTTTATTGATTTGTACAGTCTATCAAATTTACAATTTGTTGTTTTTTCCCCACCGCTTACACACTTCCTCAGCAAGGGATATTTAATTAAATTACAAGTGAAAAAACATGCACCAAGACAGGGATTTGAACCCGGGACCTTTACACCCGGGGTAAAATTCGGGTTCAAATCCCGGTCCTGGTCCATGTTTTTTCACTTGTGATTTAATTTATAATATGTATTTGTAAGTGTAAGTGTAAATGTCTATGTATTACGAGCCACGATGGCCGTGGTTGTTAAGGCGTGAAAGCTTTATCAATCGTCATGGCAACCATAAATGGAAAAGTTCCGGGTTCAATTCCCATTGACCCCGAATAATTTTCTAAATGGTTTCTTAACAGATATCATTTACTGTGGTTCGGATTCCACGTTAAAACTGTTGGTCCCGTCTTTATTGTCCTTCAAAACAGCAAGACGTTAAAAAAAAAATATGTCTATGTATTTTTTCTATTGCTTGGTTAAGTTTGATGAATGGTTGCTTGGTTTGTTTGGTTAAGTTTTAGGACCTAAATGTTGTTGCAAAAGTTTGTTAAAGATATGCCAATTATTTAATTAAAAACAATATCTTTATATATATAATTCTTCTGTACATGTGTTTATCACTCAAATCCTATTAATTTTGATTTTGATGAAATTTCGTGTATGTGTTTGAGTTGGCCCCTGGATGGTTTAGACTCACAAGTTGATCCAAAAGTGGTTGAAACAACCACTAAAACAGTAGATATTTTTCTTTATACTTAAAACTTAAAAACCTAAAACTTAAAATATGAAATTTTTTATATTAATGTCTTATAAAACACACATAAAAAGTAAACCAGTTTTACACTGTTTTACATGCTGCTAAGGGGTTAAAATGTCGTAACAACACCTAAAATAGTAAATATTAATTGTTATATTTTCCTTAAAAATAAAGAGCTGAAATTCTCTGCATTTCTTTCTTTAAAAAGATACTAAACCCGGTTGGAATTTTGGTGCTTGTTGCTAAGGGTTCAAATATAAAAACAACCAATAAAACAATAAATATTAATTGTTATACTTTCCTTTATACTAGAGAGT
>JAGFPH010010264.1:6357-41240 GCA_018207615.1 Philaenus spumarius
GTAGTTGTGTTCATCTGAGTAGACTGGCGTTTATACAGTTTGTTACAATTGAAATATCTAAAACAATTTTGTAGTTTCAAGACTAGCTACTTGAGGTTAGGTTTATTTGTGACATATAGTACCTAAAGAACTTTGTTAAACTATCATGCATGAACTAAAGATGTGGAGAAACAAAATGTTATACAATTATTTTCATGAGATTATTATGCCACCCCATTTGTGAGTTTGAACACAACAGATTTATACCTAAACTAGTTGGCCCGACCCGGCTTTGCACGAATAGACAAATCAAAGTTAAATATATATTAACAAACAATATATTATATCAATAAATATATTACACTATGTATTTCTTATGGGGATTTTTAGTAACTTTGACTCCCCCCAAACCTCCCCTAAAACTTTTATTTTTTTTAAATTCTTTCTTAGCGAGCACCTAGGGCCCTAGAGGAAGGCACATAATAAATTTCATTCCAATCCGTTCGGTGTTTCTTTTTAGTATCTTTGACCCCCCAAAACCCCCTAAAATTTCGAATTTTTAAAACCCTTTCTTAGCGAGTACCTAGGGCCCTAGTGGAAGCTACATACCAAATTTCATTCCAATCCGTTCGATGTTTTTTTGTAGTAACTTTTACCCCCTAAACCTCCCCTAAAATTTCGAATTTTTTGAAAAACTTTCTTAGCGAGCACCTATGGCCCTAGGGGAAGCTACATACCAAATTTCATTCCAATCCGTTCGATGGTTTTAGAGAAATCGTAATTTTGTAACTTTGAACCCCCCCTACCTCCCTAAAATTTCTAATTTTTTTTAACCCTGTCTTAGCGAGCATCTAAGGCCCTAGAGGAAGCTACATACCAAATTTCATTCCAATCCGTTCGGTAGATTTTGATAAATCGTGATTTAGTAACTTTGACCCCCCAAAACCCCCCTAAAATTTCGAATTTTCGGAAACCCTTTCTTAGTGCGCATCTAGAGACTATAAAGGGTATTAGTGCCAAATTTCATGTTTGTAGGCCTCGTGGTTTTGGAGAAACTGTGATGAGTCAATGAGTCAATGGTATTTGGCTTTTATAAGTATAGATGACTTAGCTATAAAGTCATATAAATTTACCTAACAGGGTGTTCAAATATTGAATACATAAATCCACTATATCCATTAAACATAGCTAAGTAATGAACTTGTCATCAGACAGCCAATGGTATTCAATGTGGTAACCACTACACTCAGATAACTCATGTTTAATCTGCGTGAATTCGTGTTACACAACAGCTGTTTGTCTCAGGCAGCATACCTCGGATTGTAATTAAAACATATGCATAGTTAATATTTAGTATAGGCATTGCTATTCGTAAACTAGGTCGATTTCATAATGCCATATACTCTTACTGGATGAAACACCAGGTGGTACGGAGCCGAAAAACATACTATATATCTTTTATCTCCTTTAAGGATACGGTTAGTGTATCAGTATTTAAAACATCACAATTTCAAAGTAATTGTTTGCCTGTTGAGTGCTTATTTCGTTGTTGTGGTATTTTGTATATAATTTTATATTTCTTATGTAATTTAAATTATGTTTAGTTTTGTGTTTTTATATTGAAGGAGCTTCATACTCTAAAAAAAATATATATATATAACAAGTTTATTCCTCCGTTATATTTAATTTCGTTGGCTAGTTTTTAATATTGTGTTGTTTTATTTATCAGTTATTATATTTTCAAAATAATAAAAAATCCATTTATTTGCATACACATAAATAAGTTTTATAATCTAAGGCGTTACAGTCACAAAGTCGTCATCCTCAGTGTTAAAAGAGTTACAACCAACTTTTGTTATTGTAAGAAAATCTAGATAAATATAAAAATTAAGTAAATCTACTCCAAACAAGCAAATTTAGAGTAACAATGTCTTGAAATAAATTAAAAAATAACAACAAACATTGTATACCTATATTCTTGAACAATTCACAACAAATTTTAATAATAAAGACCAATATTAACTATACACTTTGAACCTTACCTAAAACAAAGATAGAACGAAATAAAAACACTAACTAAGCGAAATAAACACTTTCAAAAAGTTAGTGATTGGAGTACTGAGATGTTTAATGAGACAGAAGTTGATTTATTGAATAAAGATTTAAAATTCAGCATTAACAATCAAAGAAGGGTTCAAGAATGGTTATTCGTTGACATTGCAACAACCAAAAATAAAAAAACTTCGAATAAAAAACTAAAATAAAATTGTACCTGTAAAGGACGGTAGTATACTACAAATCGTCAAATAAATAAATACAAAAATTACCAACAATACATAAAAAGTTTAAAATAAAAAGTTTTTCATTTAAAAGCTGATAAAAGTAAGTTTATAATAGAACCTACGGTAAAACAAACTACCAAGGCACCGTAAATGATACGCTCGCCTACGGACCATTGTTAATCGTAGCTCATGTTTCACTGAGGAGAACTACTTTATCCTTAAAATTATTAAAAGAATATGTGCTCGAAATAGTGCATTGTTATTATTCTTAAATAACTCCTTCTCACTAGTTGAGCTCAAATTTTATTAATACATAAAATTGTTTTATTTATTATTGTTAGTAAAATAATTCGTCAGTTAATTGTTTTTTAGTTTCTATTTTATAAAGATACGGGAACACATTGTATCCGTCTATTGTAACAAAATAAGATTTTCCCCGAAAACATAACATATCATAACATAATGCTATAAAATGAAAAGCTGGTTTTAATGTGCATATGAACAACTAGCCAATCTTTAATGTAGAGTAGAACGAATAACTCTGTTTTTTAAGTAAGTTTTGCAAATAGAAATTACTGGATTTTTATAAAAAAAAAACATCGTTAAATTAATCATGTTTGCATTATTAAATTCTGTAAAAGAAAGCTATACCGTATATTCATTATACAAATCTAAATGATTAGTTCCATTTTCAAAGTTTAAACATCTTTTAAAATAAGTTAAATAATTACTTGATCTCTAAAATATTAAGATAATGAAATATTTTATATAAGGAATCTATCAGAAAGAAACTCGGAAATATATCTTCCCAACCAACTTTTCTTTGTAAGAAATGCTTTGCTTTAAGTGTAAACAAATGTGTCAGAGAAATTCCACTTCAAGGAGTTTTGCAAAGGGTTTTAAGGATTAATTCTAATTACATTGAGGAAACCGCTTCCTTAATTGTTTAAGGCAAAACCTCTTGTACGGAGTCGGGGTTCATTCCCGGCGTTGTTGATAGATGTCGGTCATTGGTTCTCAAACCAGCTGCAAACTTTAGTAATCAGGTTGTACGTCCAATGCTTAGTGACTATTTTACTAGATTATATAAATAGAATAGACAATTGATATTTAATGATAAAGATATGATTTCGAAATGTGGTGTAACTTAAAAAGCGAACAGCTGACGTGAGTTTAGCGAATTTACAAAATTAAGTTTATATGATTTAGTGTTTCAAACAACTATTTGAGAAATTTTCCCACTCAAGAATTCCCTACGTGTACGAAATATATGACAAGAAATTCTTTGGCCTTCAGCCTAGATCCCCGGTTTATGAGCTGCTTCGTTCCGCACGCAGCGGTCTAACTCAGCTCGCTAGTTTGCATCCCACCCGTCAGTCTCAGATCAGATAATATGTCTGATACTATATTTTTCAATCTTCTTAATCTTAATAGATCATGAAAAAATAGGTAGAACGTTCAGAAACGTTCAAATTTATGACTGACGTTTTCAATCTCAAAACACTAATTTTAAAGCTTGACATAATTTGCTTTTACCCCAATAAAATATAATTTGTTTTGTATTAATTAAAAATGTAATATCTGACCGGACTGACCTTGATTCAGACAGTTCAGACATTCAACTTTCCACCCGACAGTCCTTTTACAAACTCGCCTTTAGCGATCGTTTTGGGCTAAGCGCCACAAAGTTAGTGTCCAATAAATGAATATAGGCCTATATGTTAGACTGTTTGTCGAAACGCAAAACAAAACTCACTTGCTCTTAAACTATTACAATATATTTTAATTTGTTTAATGGGTAATGTATATTTCTATCAAATACAGTGTTGACCAATAAACAAAAAATCGTTACCAATCTACTCAATAAGACGTTAACCACTTCTCGGATGAAATGATTTTGTCTTTAGCAATTACGTGAGAGGTTTCTACATCATAATTACGGTTAATCTGAAGCCCTTTGTGAAACTCCTTCAAGTGGAATTCCTTTGGCGCATTTGGTTAGACTTAACACAAGGTTCTCTTCATTAAAATGGTGGATTAAGACAAATTTTTAGATAAATCTCATAAAGTGACGCGTTACAGGCCAAAATGACAGTAAGGATGCGAATACATTTTATGATAATGATTAAAAATGGTTATACGAACATAAAATACATTGCAGCGGAAAATGTCCGTGCAATTCCCGAAATTTTGAATTTTTCAAATAATTTTTTGAATAATTCAATCTTTCTAGACTACTACGGGCATCATACGTATGTAGGTCTTAGAAATGCAAGTCAGGGCAAGATGAGAGTTAGCTGGCGAAAAACGGAAAAAGTAACTTAGCCGAAATTATCTGATTTCTGAGGGAATAGCCGGGATTTAGGAATTTGCGAATTAGTGGTTTTATGTGGTCAATGCATTACGCTAAACGCTTATGTATTGGACATCTAATTCCCGAAACGTAATAAGGGAAATTGCTTACGTAATATGCGTTCAAAGTTAAACAAAAAATTCAATTTAACTCAAAATCCAAAAGTAAGGGCATTTTTGGATTCAAGAAAAAATTCCAAAAAAGAAATGTCATAAGACAAAAGGTCATAATACTAATATTAAAGAAAATGCTTTAAAGTGGCGAATTTTGTATAGTAAAAAAGTACATAAAAAATAAAGTTATTTTAAATATAATGTATACAAAGTATTATTTAAGTAAAGTTTTAATGGAAAATTAGAAGAAAAAGTTAAATATAATTTGAATGGAAAGGTGACAATAGTAAAACCTTTAAGAACAAAAGTTCAGGTAAAATAAAGTTTTAAAGTCAATAAATAATTCAAATAGATTTGTAGCTAAACAAATTGTATAATGATCCAGTATATAAAATAAATTTCGGTAATATAAAGTAAAGAACAAATAGTAAATTCGTAAAACTCCTAAGTCCAAGAAAAGCCAGGAAATAAGGTCAAAAGAAGAGAGACTGCGGCTAGTAACATTAAACCACAAGAAAAAGAACTGCAGAAAAGGAAATCGTCGGAAAATGGAAAATGGAAGACTTTGTGGCGAAAATCTGCGGAAAGCGGTCGGGACACGCGAAAATGTAAACGAAACGTCCTACAACTACCATTCGAGTTTGTGCGTAAAGAAGAAGATGTGGGAAGAAAGAAAATCCAAGTAGCAGGAAAATCCGATGGAAATTAGTAAAGTTATTAAATAAAATCCAAGAACAATAGAAGAAACGACAAAGAAAACGCGGCAAATCTCAGCGCAAGGGCGCATGGAGAGAAGAGGGGATGTGGGATTGCCAAAGTTCAGGAACTGAGAAATCAACTTAAAAAAATAGTTTTTTAATTAAAATAATTAAAAAGTAAAGAAATGATAAAGGAAAAAAGTCATTAAAATAATTAATATTATAGCAAAGGAAAACAAAATCTTTTATAAATTGCAAATTGGAGGATGCGACAAAAGGGTGCAAAATACCAGCAAGGCCATACCTGATTCGGAGGGAAACTGGGTATAAATACAGGGTACCCAGCGACTCTCGGTCTCTTTCTTTTTACAAAAATCGTGATTGAGCTTCTAGACATCGTGGGATAACCAGACGAACGGACCTAGGACCATCTGCCAACTTCCAGAAAGAAAACATCTGTAATTCGCAGGCACGAGACAACTTGTGATTCCAGTCAAAGGACATACACTACAACTTATAAGGTCTGTGAAAAGCGAAAATACGTTGCAGATTTTCCCTAAAATTTTGCCTGAGTAAATTCATTAAATTTATTTATTATACTGGGTTAGATATTTTATTAATCTTGTGGTGTATCAAGTTGCATTCATTAAATTAAATTAAAATTTGATTAAAGTAAAAGTTTAAAAATAATAATCTTTAATAATAAAGAGATTTAATTAATTAACATTATAAATAGAATAAAAGCAATTTTCAAAGTAAGTAAATTCATAGAAAGTTCTGCCATGTTAGATTAAGTTAATTATTTTTGAATTTATTGTATAAGGTAAAAATTACCAAAGAATTTAAATATTTTGTGTTTCAGTTTTTTTAAATTTCTCTTTGAATTTAGAAGTAATAAATTCAAAGTTTTTATTTTGCAGAACAGAATTAATTTGATTTTATGTTACCTATCTTGCACATCCAATAGTGTATCCCATGTATTCAGATATTAGAACTTGGTTAAATTATAAGTTAAACGAAAGCACAGATAATTTACGTTACAAGGTTAGTTCCAGTGTACTTACAACTCTGAGGTTTACAGAAAGTAAAAAAGAGTCAGTTTAATTGAGCTAGTGTGTTAAATTACTGGGAGTTAAATAAAAATTTTTTTGGTCAAAATATTTAGTAAATTAAATATTTGGCAACAAGTTGCTTCACCTAGGCGAACAGAAAAGCCATTGTCTCCCAGTAGGTGATAGTAATTTATTTTGCAACAGAGCTTGGCGTTCCCAACAAAGTAGTGGAACGTTTCTAGAGAAACAAGCTTTTCGTTGTAACATCTTAACACTTCCATGTCAACCTTTAGCTTACAGTATTTTGTACATTTTGTAGGTTTAAAAGAAGATCGTGAATGCTTCAAGAGCAATTTATTAAAAACTAAATTGAATAGTTTCAACAACACGTGATTTTAGGGCAGATGAGAACCATGCAATGGTTCTTATGGTGAGACGTAAGCCGGGAGTGGTCAATGAGCACCGATAATGGTTAATTGAACATGTTTTGGTGTGTCAACAAATATTTTATTTCCGATTTAGAGCAAATTGGGTAACACATTGTTTTCCTAAGTCACTTAAACGAGTTCGTTAACCAAAAAAATCCTACACACAGAAGCACGTTTTTTAACCGGAACTAAAAAGTTTTTGAGATTTTTTTATACTAGAATAAAACTACTTTGAGTTTTATCTTTAACCAAATTCAAAGGGGACTCTTCTGCAAATTTTGATTTTTTAAACGACTTTATACCCAGTCTGGTTCCACAAAATTGGCCAAAACGTAAAATACCATAAAACTACCTGTTTCAAATACATGGGGGGGGGGGGGCAGCTTCTGATCTGAGGGCGATAGCCGAGATTTAAACTTGCAAAGAGCAGTCCATAAATAATCCGGAGAAGAATGAAACATATAAATTCAATTTGGAAATTAGCTCAACTCACGTTAATCGTTTTGATGGAATTATTTTACTGTTGGAACTAAATTTTTTTATATTTTACTTAGCTTTTAAAGTCGTGGTTACAACACAAATTAAAAACAAATATCAAAACAAAAGTTATCCCTTAAATTATGGACTGCATTGGCTTATTTATTTATTTATTATTTGAATCATAATGCCCCATCCTATACTGGTTGTGATTGCCAGTAATTCCTGGAATATAATAATTATAGTATGTTTTGGTAAAATCATAAATTTCAAAACTACCTAACTATTAACTCTGCAAGTTGTATACATTCGATGTATATGAATTATTTAAACTCCTGTTTATGAGATTTTATACACAATTGAAAAAATACAGTTATTAAAATCAGGTGTACGTATATTTATATAAAGCGAACAATACTAAATTTATGTAATACATTTTATCATGCAGGGCAAAACATTCTGTCGCCATTTACAACGTACATAATTGTAAGCAAATAAAGGTAATACAGCTTTGAAAATATATGTTTTACAGTGTTAATTTTAGTATAATAGAATATATAGTATGTATAGCTAAATTGGTTTTAATACCCATATTAAATAAGTATCCTACTTTATTCGTGCTTTGTTCTGTTAACTATACAAATAACTGTTTGCAACATAAATTATGCAAAGTAACGAAAACATAACAGTTTTGTTTATACACGTTATTTTTGTTATATATTATATTTAAAGCTTAAAATAAATGAATTTAGCCTTCCACTATATATTATATTGTGTCATAAATTTAAATATAATTGTTATAATGTGGAATGTACAGTAAACTGCTGTATATTTAATTTTGCAACTAAAATATTGAATTTGAATTTACTAAAAACTCGTTTATAAGTTATGAATAAACCACTCCCACCAGAACTTATAAACAACTACCACTCCCACCAGATAGTTACAGTTAGTAGAAAACTGCACATCAGTTATATTTTAATGTATATAGATACCAAACCATTTATGTATATTAGTATACATATGCTACATAAGCCTGCAAATTTGAACTACACCATTAATTTTAGACAACAAATTTGAACTCAGTTTGTTTATCCATAAAAGTTTTGACGAATAAACAAAAAAATCTTTTTTATCTGTCTTACAAACTACATGAATTAATATCTCACTAATTTTGAGTAAAAATAATGGCACCCCTTACATGGCGGTTGTGATTTTTAAAAACTACTACAGACATTCTTTCTTCAACTAAAACTTTACTTTTCACGTTCAGTAGTGTTGACAAAGTTCAGCAAGTGAATGACATTAGCTGCTTTACTGTGACCCTGATACTGACACACTCTCATCTTACGTGCTATCTCAGTTAATTTTACATCACCACTTTGCTTCAACATATTTAACCTACTTCTCCTTACAGCCAATGTGTAGTTCCAAATGACTAGCTAACTCCTTGCATCATTAAAGTCTCATATCCTTAAACTATTATATTAAAATTAGATGCTTTTAATCAAACAAGATCATTAGGTTACTTTTATGTCTATTAATAATATCTGTTACCCAGTTTAAACATACTACTGTGATTAAACTAATCATTTTAATTCGTAACTATGATTACAGGAATGTTAATAATGTGCTATAAACATGTTTAATACTAATTAATTAAGTATTTACGAGACATTTATTTGCAGTAATATAGTGTTTATGTGATATTTAATAACTTCAACAATAAAGTATTATACCGGGTGAGTTTTAAATGCCCCCCCCCCCCCCCATTTTTTTCCTTTTTTTTTAAAATTTCGTCTCCCAACCACCGCCAAACATCATTGTTTAGTTTATTCTTTCTTTTGATGAGGTTCACATTTTTGGCCGCCATCTTGGATCCGCTGAATTGGAATGAACTTTTATTTTTTAAATGTAAAGGTAAGGTTGTGACCCATCATTTCAAACTACTTTTTTCCGTAGAACACGATGCCACAATCGGTTTTTAATTGTCTGCTTTCGTTCTCAAGATATATATTGTAAAAAATTGAAAATTTTCAAAAATCCCTTGTTTTATTCAATTTAAAAAAAATATCGACCCTTTATCATCAGATATCATAGTTTGGTAGTAGCTTATAGATTTTTATTAACTTATAAATTTTTACTGCCATCTTGGGTACGCCATATTGGATTGAGATGCTTTATTTTTAATGTAAATGTGGTGTTGTGACACATGATTTTGAAAAAATTTTTACGCTTTACACGCTGCCGCAATCAGATTTTTAATTTAAAATCCTTTAATTGTTTTAAAATAAATAATTATACTAAAAAATTACAATTAAATCAGGTCAAACGTTTTTTAAACTTTAATTGTTATAAAAGATTCATTATTCCTTAAAATAAAATTTAAAAGTCATTGTAACCTTATTTATGCTAACTTCACACTTAAATCTAAAGGTTTAACCAATAACAGCCGATTGCGGCATCGTGTTCTAAGGAAAAAAATAGTTTGAAATGATGGGTCACAACCTTACCTTTACATTTACAAAATAAAAGTTCATTCCAATATGGCGGATCCAAGATGGCGATCACACAATGATTCACACAATGACATAATATCCACGATCAAACAAAACTGCTTTTAAAAACTAGAATGTACCACACAAGTAACATGAGAACTAGAATTTTCAGCGGTTTTAAATAGCCATGATTTACAACAATGTTATCAGCTGCTAGCCTAAATCAGCTGTTTATGCCAGGTAACCCTTTAACAACACCTTTCTGTAATATTAACCATACAGCACTCTCACACAACAGGAGGACTGCGGGCGAGTTTGTTAAAGTAATTACTGTGTGAAGCCTCAAAGAGTAGGTTTTTTATCTTTAAAATCATTCATCAGTATTCTACAATTTGTAATACAGCTTTTAATGTTACAGCTTTGATTTACTAAACTGTTAATGTATTATAATTTTAAAGTTTAAAAGTGTTTTGTTTGTTTTTTTTTTTGGTTTAAAAGTGACATAAATAAGCTTACAATGTCTTTTTATTTTAGCTTACAATGTCACAACCTTACCTTTACATTTAAAAAATAAAAGTTCATTCCAATATGGCGGATCCAAGATGGCGGCCAAAAATATGAACCTCATCAAAAGAAAGTATAAACTAATTAATGATGTTCGGCGGTGGTTGGGAGTCGATATCTTAAAAAATGCGGACAAATTTAGGGGGGGGGGGGTTATTTAAAACTCACTCGGTATATATATAACACTATCCAATAAAGTTATTAAATATAATGAAAATAAAACCACATATATTCGAAACACCTTTAGGCGTTCTTTATTTGCATTAGGCTGTTGCAAATGGATTCATTTAAAAAAATAATTTGTTTATATAAAGTTAGCTATTTAAAATGTATATAAATTGAAATATTTGTAATAAAACCAATAATATGACATAGTGAAATTAAAAAAAAAACTGCCCCAAAATACATCTTCGGCGAATTCAACACTCTCGTTTAGGGTTCGAAATTAGATTTGTCGAAAACTCGTTTTCTGTTGGCGATGTAAAAAACCTTAGTCAAGAATTAAAGACAGGAACCACCCCATCGAAATTAATAGAGTTTTTATATTTTATATTTAATTAAAAATGGTGAATCTTTAGAGGTTTTACTAAAATTTACCTTTTGCCTATTTCCCCTCTATTCCAACCATCCCGACGCCATTTCAAATATTCCGAATAAATACAAAATTTTATTTTTTAACAAATGTTTATACGTAAACATTTTGTGTCAAAAGCAAAACATTACTTTGAGAACAAAATTTGTCCAAATTGTATTAGCTATGTAACTGTACAAATTATATTGTTATATTTAAAACTTTTATTATTTAAAAAGAATTGCTTCTATAAGAATGTATCTCACTTTATTAGACATTATTAATTTTGTAATTTTGTACACCCAAAATATTAATAATACTAGTAAATCCCCGTGAAAAATCACAGGCAGATTAATTAGATACACATCAGAAATACAGTACATCATTTATACAAAATACTATTTAAACAACACACTTTATATAAGCCTACCTAACTATGCAGACGGGGATTTTTAACTCGGTAAATGTGTACGATTATAAGGACTATAAAACTGTAGGAATATTTGTTAAGATTTTGTGTTTATTTAATACAAAATACTATTGAAACAACACACTTTATCTAGGCCTACCTAACTATGCAGACGGGGTTTTTTTAACTCGGTAAAAATGTGTACAATTATAAGGACTATAAAACTGTAGGGATATTTGTTAAGATTTTGTGTTTATGTATATTATTACAAATATTTAAAGAAAGATAAAAATATTATCTTTCAATTGCTTTTATTTCATATTGATGGATCAAATGACTTGCAGTTATTATTATTATAGGCTATATTATTGAGTGAAATTGTAAACATAACCCCAAAGTATAATCTATGCTAGGTTTTGTTTTGCGTATTACAGATGATGGGTGAAATCAGCTGTTATATTATTAAGTTAAACGAATAGGTATTTCTTCTTTAAATTTGTATAAACGAATATTTTGATGATATAAGGTTGTATTTATATACAGTTTATAACCTCAAAACAAATATTATAACGTGTAATTATAACATACATTAGTTCCATAACTCATATTTAAAAAAATCAACTATAGAAGAAATTATAACGATTGAAGTTGTAAACATAACCTCAAACTGTAATATACCGTGGGTTTACAGATGATGGGTGAAATCAGCTGTTATATTAAATGTTGCTCCACGTACGTGCACTCGTACGAACAACTCGCTTTTATAGGAGTTGATTGTCACACATTTCGAGCGAATGTTTTTAATATTAACTTGTAAGTTAATATTAAATCTTCAACATATTTAATAAAGATTTATAATGAAATGAAATGGATTATGTTTTCTCCAAAAGTTACCTTTTTATAGAAAAACAAACAGTTCAAATTTGTTGTCTAAAATTAATGGGGTAGTTCAAATTTGCAGGAATATTTGTATATATATTTATATTGGCATTTATATACATTAAAATATAACTAATGTACAGTATTCTACTAACTGTAACTGTCTGATGGGAGTAGTTGGAGTTATTGATAATTTATAAACCAGTTTATAAAATTCATACATTAGTTGTAAAAACTTATATACATAACAGTTTACTGTACATTCCATATTATAACTATTATATTAAAATTTATGTCAAAGTATAACATATAGTGCCGTGGACAAAATTCATTTATTTTAAGTTATAAATATATATATAACAAAAATAACATGTATAAACAAAACTGTAATGATTTTGTTACTTTACATAATTTATGTTGCATATAGTTCGTATAATTATCTGACAATTAACAGAACAAAACACGAATAAAGTAGAATATTTATTTAATATGGGGTTTAAAATAAATGGCGCTATATATGTTCTACTTTACTAAAATTAGCACTGTAATTATATTGTCAAAATTGTATTACTTTTATTTGATTAGAATTATATACGTTGTTTTGCAAGCAAAATGTTTTCCCTGCATGATAAAATGTATTAAATATTTGTTTTTTCACTTTATATAAATATACACCCGATTTTAATATAACTTTATTTTTTTCACTTTTGTATTTTATTAAGTCTCATAAACACGATTTTAAATAATTTATTTACATCGACTATATCTTGAAGAATTAGTAGGTAGTTTTTTAAATTTATAATTTTACTAAAACATACAATACTGTTATATTCCTGGAATTTCTGGCAATCATAACCAGTAATACAAGGAGCGTGATGATTGAAATCATAAATAAATAAGCCAATGCAGTCCATAATTTAAGGCAGCACTTTTCTGATATTTGTTTTTAACTTATGTTGTAACCCCCCCCCCCCTCCAATTTAAAAGCTAAGTAAAATATTTAAATGTTAAGATCTAACAGTAAAATTCGATTACGCAGCCGAACCGTTAACGTGAGTTGAGCTAATTTCCAAAATTGTCTTTCTATGTTTTAGGTTTCAACAAACTATTTGGGAAGTTGGTCTTCTCACGAAGGGACTGAATAGCTGACTACTGTACGAAATTTATATTATTAGAGTTTGTTGCTCCCCACCCTCCAGCAATTGTTCCTCTGTGCCCCCCCCCCCCCCCCCAGTGGATTTGAACCGGGAAGTTTTATGGTATTTTACGTTTTGACCAATTTCGTAGAACCAGACTGGGTATAAAGTCGTTTAAAAATTTAAATTTGCAGAATAGACACCCCAAAACATGTTCAAGCAACCACGATCCGTGCTCATTGTCCACTCCCGAACTTACATCTCACCATAAGAAACACTGCATGGTTCTCATCGGAAATATACAAATTCGCTAAAATTACGTGATGTCGAAACTATTAAATTTAGTTTTAAATAAATTGCTCTTTAACTATTCACGTTCTGCTTTTAAACTTAGAAAATGTGTGTAAATAATCTTAAGGTTGACCTGGAAGTATTAAGATGTATTTTGTGTTCGTATAACAATTTATAATCATTATCATAATAAAATGTACACGCATCCTTACTGTCACTTTGGCATGTAACGCGTTATTTTATACGACTTATCTAAAAATTTGTCTGAAAATAAAGTGAAAAATGTGTCTTGATTCCACCTTTTTAATGAAGAGAACCTTGTGTTGAGTCTAACCAAATACGCCAAAAGAATTCCAGTTCACGGAGTTTCACAGTTTTGTGGAATTTCACGTTTTTATGAATTTTGGGGCATAAAGACGTTTAAAAAATCTAAATTTGCAGAATAACCTAACTTATATTTTGTTAAACTGAAAACTCAAAAAGGTTTTTTCTAGTATAAAAATCTCAAAAACTTTTTAATTTCGGTTAATAAACGTACTTCTTGCTTTTGAATTTTTTGGAGTGACTTATGAAAACAATGTGAGTACCAAAACTACTCTAAATCGAACATAACATGTTTATTCACATCCCAAAATGTGTGCAAGGGACCATGATCGGTGCTCATTGACCACTCCAGACCTTAGGTATCAACCATAAGAGCCACTGCATGGTCCTCATCTATCCTATAGAAATTCGCTGAAATTACGTGATTTAAAATTATAAAATTTAGTTTTAATAAATTGCTCTTGAACTATTCACGTTCTGTTTTTAAACCTAGAAAATGTACAAACTAATCCAAAGGTTGACCTGGAAGTATTAAGATGTATTTTATGTTCGTATAACAATGTATAATCATTATCATAATTCAATTTATACGCATTTCTTGCTATCACTTTGGCCTGTAAGGCGTTACTTTACACGTTTTATAAAAAAAAAATGTCTGAAAATAAAGACAAAAATGTGTCTTAATCCGCCTTTTTAATGAAGAGAACCTTGTGTTAAGTTTAAGCAAATACGCTAAAGGAATTCCAGTTCAAGGAGTTTCACAAAGGGCTTCAGATTAACCGTAATTATAATGTAGAAACCTCTCACTTAATTGCTAAAGGCAAAATCACTTCATCCGAGAAGTGGTTAACGTCTTATTGAGTAGATTGGTCATTGACTACCAAATTATAAAAAAATACAATGTATATGACGTGAAGCCTATATCTCTCATAGTACTTACCGTAGTAATTAGTTAAACAGAATTTGAATATATTTTACCCCAATTTGTTAGATTTATTTATTCCATAAAAAAAATTTACATAAAAGTTAATACACAAAATATACATCTATGGATTTTTGCCCACATAGGCACGAGGCCAGTGCGTTGACACGAGTCGTGGACATCATACGTGTAACTTAAAATAACTATTGTAGTGAAAAAGAAGAGAAAAAAGAAAAAATGCTATTTTAAAAATGTACGAAAACTATAAATAAGATCAGCACTAGAACAACAACGTCTGTGCTGTGCCCACACTGAAATACCCTTACTAAAAATCAGAAGTAGAACTAAAGATACAAAATAAAAACAAAAAGAGCGACATACTGTGTGTAAAAAAAGTCCGTCCACCCCCTTTAATTTTTTTACTTGTTAAAACAAACAAATATCTTTGGGGAACGATACTAACTCAATCCCAAGTATCTTTTGACGTTATCGGAAATTCTGAGTGTCCCCCGAAAATGGGGGATTTCGGGGTCAACTCAAAATTTTTAAATGGGAAGTACGGTCATGTGATACCTCATTTTAAAGGTATATTTAAGACTAGGAAAATTACATAAAGAAAATAAAAATCGGACCACCTCCATCTTACAAAATAAAAAAAAAATTATTTTATGAAATCGATTTGGAAGCAATTTTTTAGATCAAGCACTTTGAAATGAACATTTTTTGTCTCTTGAAATTTTTTCTAAAAACTCTTACTTTTCGAGATATTAGCAACTTTATGTCGATTTATTTCAACACGTTTAAGGGCGCCATTTTGTTTTGGGTGGTCCAATTTTTATTTTATTTATGTAATTTTCCTAGTCTTAAGTAAACCTTTAAAATGAGGTGTCACATGACCATACTTTCTAATTAAAAATTTTGAGTTGCCCCTGAAATGCCCCATTTTTGGGGGACACTCAAAATTTCCGATAACGTCAAAAGATACTGTGGATTAAGTTTGTATCGTTCCCCAAAAGATATTTGTTTGTTTTAACAAGCAAAAAAATTTAAGGGGGACGGACGGACTTTTTTTACACACAGTACAAACATAGCTGTATGCATACTCCGAAGAAATGACGGACTCACAATAATTCCTCAATATTTCCCCAACCACAAAGGAATTAGTTTTTTAAATGCCATTACTTCATATTCGTAATGTTGAAATAGTCTCAGGTTTCTTTAAATATTACAGAGAAATATCTGTGTTAAGTAATATGAATTATTGGTCGATACAGATCTATAAAGTCTATCTGTTCGTAAACCCAGAAAGAATGGATCAATAGGATGTAATAGATGTAATAAATTATTGAAACGTTTAATGGGTGTGGGGTTTTAATTTATTTAGTATTAGCTAATTTTAAGAAAAATCTTAATGTGCAAAATGTATAAATTGGTGGATATTCTGCATATTATTAATGCATTGTCCTGTACTTGAGAGAGTAAAAATAACTATTTAATACACAAAGTGTGAGTGAAGTTGAAGCATATAAAAATGTCAATAGTTGAGTACATTGACTAAATATTGCAGCCTCTCTTGAAAGTTTTAAGCTAATAAAAGATTTCAAATATTCATAGCATTCGTATTCTTCTTCACTTTTATTCTTTGACGTGGACACATATTGTTAACTTTTTATCGTATTTATTTTATAATTTTGTGTTCCTTTTTTCATGAAATGGTTCTATATTATATGGAATATTTAAACTAGTAGTTCTGTGAACAGTAGACCTCGCTCGTTGAAATAACAAATGTGGTTTTGAGTTTTGAGCTTAGGTTAAAAATAGTGTGCCAGTAAGGAAGTAAGCACAAGGTTTAGTTCTCGTTTTTTTTCTTTTCTTGAGCTTTACTGCTAAAGATTTTCTTTTAGAGGCATTGTGTTTTATTCAGGTTAATAATGCGTAAGATAGCTAAAAATATCACGTTATAGAGGGACAACATAGAATTAAATATTTACATACTTAAATAACTAAAACTTAACAATGTATTTACAGTTCCATAACTTCAATATCATATTCCAATATTAGAAATAATGAAAACAAACGTCGTGTTAAATGTTAAAACGTCATGATAGTGGTCTCAACTTTATTCTCAACCCACCACCACCACCACCACTTCACTTCACCACTTCACTTGCCATGGTGTCCAACGGTCAGTTTTTGTATGTCCTTTATCGCCGAGCGGTTTCATTTGTTTCATCTCATTTTGTAATTCAAGTAAAGCCAAGTCAAATACTTTTATGAAATTTACTACGATAATTTACAAGTATTCAGTTTAATTCTTTGATTTATTCTCTACACTTTCTTATCCTCTACACTTTCTTATTATTATATGCCATTTTTGGGTAAAGGATATATTCCTAAATTACTATTCAAAACAGGCCTAGTTTTGTTAGCAGTCTTGTAGTAGGAACATAAAAACTGGTGTTTTCAAAATAAGAAATTTGAAATTGATAAATATTTTTATAAAATTTTATTTAGAATTAAATTACGAAACGTTTTTACATTTATGAAAAAGATTACAATAATGTATACTACTTTTTAAATAGACCTAAAGTTAAATATTTTCCTTTCGTTACTGAACATGCTAATAAGTTATAAATGTTTCTTGATCTAATAACTTTGTTAATATTACTTCAATCATGTTTTTACTGGCATATATGAATTCTTTGAACCTTTGTCTACAAAAAAGCTATGCAACACTTTTGAATTGGTTTGGAATAAACGTATAAAAACATGGTAGAAATACAAAAACTTTTAACAAATTTGAAGTTTACTGCCATTTTGTGAGCTTACCGTTAGAGATACGGAAAAAATCAAGGATACAATTTCTTTAAAAATCAAATTTGCTACTAGCAAAATGTCATTACTTTTTAAATTCAACTTACGGTTCAGCCACAAACTGGCTTTGGAAAAAAGCTTACACTGAGAGAAACGGTGAGGCCGCCATTTTTATTTTATTTAAGGGGTTAAAAATTAAAAATGGAGAAAACCTTATATATGCATGGCTCGGCCTAGGAATAAGGAACATTCATGTAAAACATCATCAAATTCAGTCAAGGCGTTTAGCCGTAATCGTGAGACAGACACACAGACACACAGACATACAGACACACAGACGAAATGCCGAACGGTCGAATTAAAACGGAGACCTCGCTTCGCTCGGTCAATTAATCACTTTTATTTTTGTTATATTGTTACAAAGTAGTAGCCTAATCTCAGGTACTTGACTTTTTATAGAACGTACAGTATTAAGGATGTTTAAACTACACTAATCTGTTCTGTTTATTCGCTTTATTGCGTTGAAGAAAAACTATATATTTCAGTTGGTAAAGTACTAACCACTATTAAATTGGAACAGCAATTGATCTACGAGTACCAAATCTAAAAATAACTTTCAAGATTAAAACTAATGAAGAGAATGTAAATGAAACAAGAACTAAACAGTTTATCAAATAAACTTCAATTAGAAATAATTTAAGTAGGTATTTTCAATTTAAAGGCTTTATCGTTATAGCATTAGTGTATATAAGACCCGATGTTTTATACACCGTCTATTATAAAGGAATTTATATTAAATTGAAAAAATCATTGAAATAGGCTAAAGAAAGATTTTGAACCAACAAAATTCATAGAATCAAAATAAGTCCTACACTATATAAAGTCGTAGTGGCGGTCGTATGTCGAATTTAGTTCAGAACTCCTTTTTATCAAATTAAATTTTATAATAGAAACATCGCCAGAACATAATATTAGAGTATATTTAACGTCAATAATTTTACAGAGCAGTCAATTTACATACATGGTAGCGATCAAATAATTGTCACATCGTACAAGTAGGCCTACTAGTGACTATAATTATACGAAATTGAAATTAAGATTTTTTATCCAAAAACGTTTAAATTTTAAAATAGTTTGAAAAGTAATCGACATTTATGAAACTTAATAACGGTTTTATGATCAAGATGATATGAGTTGATGAACGTAAACACATAAAATAAGGGTTATTTTATATACTAACTCATCATAATATTCTTAATAATATTATTACTTTACTTTAACAATGTCCGTCTCGTGACTTCGTGTCTCCATCTTCAGAACAGATGGTCGTACATTAAAATATTATACACACAAACTCTAACATATAAATTAAATCGTGGGAGTCATAACAATAGGTGCGCACTTTAACTAGATTGTGATCGTATTTTTTTTTAAATAAATATAGTGTATCTTTTAAAGAAAACATGCTCGCAGTTAGGTAGTGTTATTTTAATAATAATCTCTTTCTTTAAAAATGTTAACCCCTACCAAGTTTCCATGTCCATAAATATTTCATACATTCTGTTTTCTAGTTCATTTTCTTTATTCCCAACCAGAGAGAAGTACCAAGTACCTCCTAGACAGCCTTAGAAACTAAAATTCTAGTTACTTTAAACTTTATCAGAGATCAGCACCTCCCGGCCTTCTACATTACTAATCTGTCCTTCTCTTATCTATATATTAAATATAACCTACTATCTTCCTTATACTATTACCAACAAAATGAACCATCTTTCATACGGAGGAATTAAGATTGCAAGTTTTGAGGTTATGTTTCAAAAGGTAAAAATTTTGAGGTTATATTGTATTATTAAATTATAAAAGAAAAAAAAAATTAAATAATCTTCAAAATATTCCTTCCCGTTTGAGTAAAGAATTTTTTTAAAGAGCTGTCGTTGCAGGTTAAGACAAAGGACTTAACGAGATTATTTATAATTACAATTTAACAACCCACAGTTTAACTAATTACAAAAAGTGAAACATCTTTAACCTTAACACGTTAAATTCGTTGTATAATTTTTAAATAATTACGTATTGGTCACTTACGTTGTTGGAGATGGCTGGGTTAAATATTTAAAATAATCTCTACAGAGAATAAAATATACAATTTTAAACCTGAAATAAATGTAATACATTGTTGATATCTAGCTGTTAACATTACACTACAAATGTCTGGTGAGCATAGAAATCTAATTTGTATAAACAAAATATTTTGTAAATATAGCCTATATGGTTCCTTAATCATTAATCTTATTAATCAGATATATCTCGCAAGAGTTCATTGATTTACTAAAGAATATTGGAATTGCTTAACATGACTTCCCCCACCAAACGCTTAATTTTTTATTTAAACTGTAAATAGTTTAGAAACTCTTATCTGTGATGCAGAACTGAACCTTTATTCATCTCTCTATTAAATAAAACAAATCCTGTCATTCTTCCAAAAACTCTGACCCATTACATTAGTCAGGATTCCGGTCACCACTACCAACACAAGCCACCCTAGCCAGATAAAAGTTCTTCTATCTTAATCAATCGTAAATAACAGAGTATAGAATAATTTGTATTCATTTGCTTCACAGTGGAGATTGATGAGCTACGCGAACAAAGGGAGGAACCCTCTAGATTTAGGTAAATGTATATATTGCACGTCATATTGTAAAAGCGTTCAACTTTAAAAGGTCAGTTTTAAAATTGTTTTTCTCCTGCTACAATGCACCAACTTAAAAATAACTTGCAAAACATAACTTATACTTAAACACTTTGGTTCTTAACTTACAGCAAGAAACACGGTCCACAGAAATTTTTGGATTTTTTATCTAATGTCAGGTGTAATAAAATTTATAAATGTTACAAGGTGGTTGTACAGATTTATCACCAGTTTTATGGCCATCTCATGCATTTTATAAAAGGATGGGCATACTTACGTGTTGCGGCAGTAGCAACGAAGTAATTTAAATAATTCCTGTGAAGACATACGATAAATACATTTTAGAAAGTAATTGATTATATTTACAAAGTTCAGTAAGAAATTTTGTTGTTCTTTTTATGTAGGCTATATGTAAGCGGCTTTGGTCTTACTGACTGATATAGAACCAACGTAGGGCATAAACTACTTAAGGTATATTCTAATGGGGTCATTGGAAGCACATTAAAAAAGGTTTTTGTTAAATTATTATTTTAAAGCGTAAAAATAAAAGTAAATTTTGGGGTTCACTCTCAGCCCTATATCCTATAAAACAGCAAATTTTCACCAAAAGCTTACCAACACATGTTTGTTTTTATATTAATTAACATAACGACCAACTTAGCAAATTTATAATCAGTATATTATTCTTCACAACCAATAAACATTTTTTGGTTAAGTTTACAAAATTTAAGCAAACGCAATCAAAAATTAACGAAAAAGGCTTACTGGTTATAATTAAAATAAATCTTCTATTGCTACATATTGTAAATAAAACAGCTGATTTGGATCAAAAACTTAACATCATTTTAGGTTAAGCATATATGAAACAAATCACGTTTATTAATGCATTTACATTTACTAACACAAGTAACTTGGATAAGGTAATTATTCTTCAAAACTAATAGTTTTTATTAGATTAGTTAAAAGCTAACACAAACAAATATCAACGAAAAAGGCCTACTGTATTATAACTTCTGGTGTTACATATTATATTATTTGATCAATACACTTTCGTTTAAATTTAAACATTTTTGTGAATTATATTACATTTTTGTGGTTATCTAAATATTAATGATGAAATTACAACGCATGATGTAATTCAAATTAGAGCTGATGGTGCATGGCTAATACGATCTCTGTCTTAAACTATGTCTAGGACAACGCCAACCACCCCAATACTTAGATCCAATTGCCTCTATCCTAGTCAATCATCATGTCCGTGATAATATAAGAGTATACAATAATATCTTTGCATTGGCTTCAACATGAGTGGCCAAGGGGGTTAGGTGAGCGAATCGAGCCATGGTGGAGACCCAGTATATTATAAGCATCTTTGTCCTAACTGCCATTATCTTAGGATTATTAGCTACTGATGATAAAAATACGTAAATTTGAAGGTGGGGGTCATAGACGCTCACCAAGAAAGTAGTTTACACAATTTTGAATTTAAATTGTATACATTGCGGAGCAATTTAGTTCACTAGTCTAACAGTTAAAAGCAGATTCGGTTTAAAAGCTTAACATCAAAATTTTTGGTTAGGATTATACTGAACCGAAACACGTTTTTTAAATACATTTACATTCATTACCAAAACCAACTGAAGAATCAGTTAATTTTTATTCACAAACAACAGCATTTTATGTTATGCAAGTGGAAGTTTAATAATGTTATTAAAAAGGGATGTATGTATGGTTGAATATAATATAACTTGGAAGCATTGACCACTTTCAAACAAATTTGGTATGCGTATTACCATTGTATTTGGATAACCTAATAGAACTCCGAACCAATGCAATATTTCGTTCCACTGGAAATTCGACGATAGTGGCGCTATCTACTGGGGAAACGACGGAAGCTGTGTGAAACACCAATGATTTCTCCCTAGAGCTACCTCGCGGCGCGATCATGCACTGTTTTCCCGACAACCTTTTTTTCGGCACACAGCCCCCGTAAGCATGCATGATCAGCAGTTTTATTATTCATGATCCATGGTATTACTTACTATCTCGGAAAGAGTATTTTGGGGGTAAAGCACACATACTGATTGGGCGGGAAGGGGAAGGTAAATACAAATAATCGTACACGACTATCATGCACTTCAACTCCATAGTTTTGAATGTACCTGATTAATACGGTAGTGACAGTCCAAAAATATTTTAATTACTATTTTCACAGGAAAAACTAAAAATTTTTTGGTAGTATAGCACGGATATTGAAGCTCGTAGTAAATCATTCTAAATTCAACCTCACAACGTTTAAGATCAACATGATATATAATTTAAATATTAAACCTGAAAGTAGAAAAATAGGCCTATACAGAATAAATGATTGTAATTATTTTGTTAAACAAATTTAAAATTTACGAAATATAAAAAATATACATTCTACTGAGCAATGTTATATGTTACTGTCCGTAGTTTTTAATGTATCTGTTGTATAAAATGGTAAAGCTTAAGACTTATCTGGACTTTTTTAAATATATTTATAACATTCTTTGTTTTTGAAAGTAACAAATAATTTAAACTTAATCGTGTAGAAAAGAATATTATCCAAACCTGAATTGACTACGTTAATATGTTATAATATAACCCAAAGCAGTTTGATATCAGAGAGTCGGAATTCAATGCGGTAACCCCCTCATTCAGATAACTCATGTTTAATCTGCGTGGATTTGTGTAACACAACGGTAGTTTGTCTCAGGCTACACAACGCTATGGTGTATAATTACCGCATACATATTGTATACGTCATGTCAGAGTGAAGTTTGTATATTAATTGCGTAATAATTTATTCCACATTTACAACTATTTATAATCAGTAAGATGAATTTGCAGAAAAAAGAGGTTTCTGAGTTCGTACATTTTCATAATAAATTGCTTATTTCATGAAGGGGAGAGCAGTCAAATGGGAGGGTCAGCTTAAATAATTTAGAATAGAAATAGAGCACCTACCTATAGAGAAGGTGTCAAAGTTGGCAGTGAAAACTAAGGCAAATTTTTCTAGACTTAATCCTAATATGAACGCACCCAAATAATAAAAGAGATTGTTAAGTAGTGCATTTAAAACACATTTGTGGACGGACGTCATGCATGAAGAGTGTGTGAGGATTAAGTGTGCCTCATTTCAACGAAGTATAGCGCTGAGGATTGTGTCAGCAAACCTTGCGGTATCATACTGTATGATCGACTTCTTATCGCTTGAAAGGCAAGAGGCATTTTCAGAACGAAAGGACCAAATGTCCCAGACAATTTATCTCAAAGTAGTTGTAAGTAAATAACGCCTGATTAGTTAGAAAAAGAGATAGTAATAAGTAATAAGATAGTAGTGATAGATGGACACTTACAATGATACCTTCATTAGAAAACATTGTTAAAAGACAAAATGGTGGGGCTAATATCTGGAGGTCCTTTCAGCACATGTCTATTAAACATCCGAACCTAAAAGAAACTAGGAATGTGGATTCTGCGATAATATGAAGGATGACGTTCTGCACATAATTTTCGATTGTGCAGCGTTTGAAAATCACAGAAATAAAAGACCAACTAGAAGAGGAATCCACACATGAGAATATGGTGCAACAGATGATAAAGTCACATGAAATGTTATGTTTAATTAATTGAAGAATTTGTCAGAATTATCATACAACCGAAAGAGTGTCAATTAAAGAACCTGAACAGCCCGATGCTGAATTCGAATTCCATTTAAAACATAATAAAAAAAACATACAATAAATAGACACATCAATACATTCGTTTTTCATAGGGAATTAAGAAATATAGTTTCTTTAATAATAAAGGCAAATATTCTTCTTAAGTATTGAAGACAATATCTTAAAATTACAGTATGGAAATAAAAATAAATAAATTTAAAATTATCACTAGATTCTGAATAATTACATTGAAGTTTATATATACAGAACACATTTTATTATTATTGATTATAAGAACAATTTCCGTCAATTGTGTGTTTAAATCAATACCAGACATTTCGGGAATATGAATCAACTTCTGTTATCAAGTGACTACAAAGAAAGAGATCTAGCCCTGTGTTAAAGAAAACAGTGTAAAACTAAAATATATCACTAACCTTAAAAATCTACGAACTACTTCTCAGAGCTAAAATCGAGAAGTAAAAAAAAAAAACAATATGAAAAGCACACACCTGACGCAAACACGCGTTGACAGACCTGGGTCAGAACAACAACGGGACGGGAGCCAGCTAGGGGAGTGGACCATTTTATATTAAGTTTAGTTTTCTAGCCAACGACCGAGTAAATCCCCAAGTGGAGATTCAACAGGTAAAAGTTCAGCTGGATTTTTAATTGTAGTAGGAATATTGTAAACTAGTTTTAGTTCTTTATCTAATAATGGGAGCCATAATGACCTCACGTTCTGTGCTTGTTTTATCTAATAAGGTCGTCCACTGGCTTTATGTACTAGACTTAAATTATTTTACGTAATCTGTGTACAAGTTACTTTACCAGTATACGGTGTTTGCCTTCATTGCCTTTATTGTCGGAAAGTAAAAAAGTAAATGCATATTACATAGTATACAAACTGTACATTCAACACTGTCCTTCAGTTAACGACACAAACCCCAACTCACAAATTAAAACATACAATTTACACACATAGTATAGTATTGTATTTGGTTACTTTTAAATTTTGGTAACTTGGACACTTGTACTATTAAATCATAAATACATAAATACACAATAAGAAATATGTAACATTAATATTCAGCCAACACAACAAAATACCATCAACGAACACACAATTGAGTGAAACATATTTACAGGTATAGTTAACGTGAAAATATACACAACACACTGTCCAAGGTTTGTCCACCTCCACTCACATGTGAGACTCAACCAACTCGTTAAAATAATAGCTTTATTAGATCATTGTTTTTAATTTTAAAGGATTTTTTTGATTTATTTGATCATAAAGAATACTTTTACAACATAACATTTCAGCAAACTGTCCTTTTTTCTGTTTCCTTAATTTTTGCAAATTTGTATTTATCAAAATTAGTAGGCTTATTAGAGGTGAGGTGATCATGAACAAAACGTTATGAAAAATTCATGAGTAGAGTTCCCGGCAGTATAGCGTAAAATGGAGTGGGGGAAGGTCATTGACCTTGGGCCACGCCCCCTTTTTTTGGGTGTTTTTTTTGGGTCTTTTTGGTTCCTAACCCAAGCCACGCCCCCTTTTTTTGGGTGTTTTTTGGGTCTTTTTGGTTCCTAACCCAAGCCACGCCCCCTTTTTTTTTGGTGTTTTTTTGGGTCTTTTTGGTTCCTAACCCAAGCCACGCCCCCTTTTTTGGGGTCCTAACCTAAGCCATTTTTGGGAATTTTGGATTTTGGTTTTTTTTTTTTGGAGGGGTCCTAACCTAACATTTTTGGATTTTGGGTTTTTTTTTGGGGGTCCTAACATTTTTTGGAATTTTTGGATTTTTGAAGATTTTTGATTTTTGGAAATTTTGGGAATTTTGGGGAATTTTGGATTTTTAAAGATTTTGGGGAATTTTGAGCCGCCATCTTTTTTTTTGGCAGCCATCTTGTTTTGTAATAATTAATATTTAATTTAATTTAATTTTTTGCTTTGAAAAAAGTTTGGGTGTCGCCGAGAGTCGAACCGGGTATCACCATGACCCGAGTCCGCAGCGCTAGCGGTTAAGCTAAGCCGACTCTGTTGAGAATGTACTGTTTTGTGAAGTATATAAGTTTATCATCCGTCAGCAACCTTGTGTGAGATACATGGTGTTATAGTGTCGTTGGGATATAGTATAAATTGTATTATAACAACCCAAACATTACCGATCGTTCCCGAATCCGACCGAAGGTCACTTAGAGAAATTATTAGCTATAAATTGTTATAGTACCCTTGTAATATAGTATAAAGTGCATTATATAAACCCGAACACTACCGAATGCCCCCGAGTAAACCCGAATCGGACTTAGTCAAAATAAAGACTAGCAAACCGGTATTTTCCGAACGTAAGGCTCTGCCGCAACCCCCGAAATTCGTACTTAGGCGAAATAAAGCTTAGACTAACCATAGGCGTTGCCGCAACCCCTTGTAATATATTTCTACCGGTCTTACCCGAACCAAAACGACGGACTTGACCGAGCTTAGGCTTCGCTGTACCCCGAATTATTTTTATAAAATGTGTTATAACGTGTACCAATCTTACAAAACGATTAAATAGGGAATCGGAAGCAATACTGGGCCACATAGATTGGTCATGTTCAAAACTTACCTTAAAATTTAAATATCACCAAACGTAGGAATGTTTCAGCTTATTACTCACAATACACAAGATACCTAGAGGTTAACTCAATAAACCATAGAAATAGATATAAATTTTGGCTTTATTAACCAAAATGTAAAAAAAAAGTTTATATGCCCTTAATACAAGAAAATGAAATTATTTATATGCCCTTAGTACAAGAAAACTTCAGATTGGAAGAAAACATATATATTTAATTAAATTGAATTTAAAAGCCCTCCCCAAAAAAATCAAAATCAAAAATCCTCCCCTTTAATAATGATTACAGAAATTATACAAAAAGGTTAGACAAGATTACAAAAAAAATTAACATGAAATACCATGGATTTGTTTAAAGATAATTATATATGTCGTTGGCCAACTCTAAAGCTAATTATAAATAATTGAATAAATAAACAAAATTAATTATGAGACGTCTCTCTATAAAAAAGGGTATATAATTTCTAATATACAGCCCTTAGGGCTAAGTTCCAAAATGTGCTATAGCTTGCTCCTCCCAATTATTAAATACAAACATATCATATATAGTATTCATACACAAAATTACTTTTTCAAAATACAGCCTGTTTAATATTTAACACAAAAATCAACTGCAGATCATTCATATTTCAAATTAATCTCTGTCTGTAACTAGAACACTGTAGATATAAGAATTTTATTGTATTTAAAGTCCTGTTGGAAGGTAGGCCTTTTCAGTAAGTCGTAGCTGTGGTGTAGCTTATGGCATTGTATGGGTTAAATATCCCCTGAAGTTGAACCAGTGTAACTGCATAACACAAATAACAATTCTTTTTTAGAAAACTTGCAGCTAATTTAAATAAGCATAAAACAGATAGTTCTTTTGAGTTAGCTGTTTTAAAATTTGTAGCACAAGGTGACAAATTGCTACTTAAAGATTGTAATAGTTAACCCTTAACTGTTATAGCGACGTCTCTCAGACGGCGGCAAATTCTCTCTCTCTTTTTACCACCCTCCCCCACCACCTAAATACCGGTCACGCCCAGTACCTTTCAGTTGAGTAAAGGTCTTTGTGTAGTGAAAGTCGTGTCTCTCTCTGACTTATTATTTACAGGCAATATTGTATTAACGTCTAGTAGACGTACTATAGCAGTTGTGTTATTTTTTTTCCTTAGTGGTGACGTCTCGTAGACGGGTTATACTAATAGCGTGATTTTTTAACTGCATTGAGACGTCTCAGGGACGTGATATACTAATAGTGTAGTGTTTTAAATTGCATTATAACTTCTGAAGGACCCGTGAAAGTATTGCGGTAATACATTATTTAATTGTTGTAAATATTTTCTTTTAATCTCTATATAACATAAGGCATATTTTATTTACGTGTATATTTTATAAACTGTATTTTGACGTCTAAAAGACTTGAGAGCGTAGTTATTGATTTTAAATATATTTTTTAGTAATTTTACAAAGTTTTACGCATTTATAATTTACGTGTATATATTTAACTTTTATTGGACTTGAATTAAAAAACCTGCAATGGATTTACCATCCACGTCTATTGAACCATATATCCATCGACCAAGGTTGGAGCGAAAAATAAATACTGGTGACAAGAACTACGAAGATGATTTAGACAATTTGCTTAGCGAAATTCTTGATGAAAATCTTGAATACTTTGACAGCGATGATACGGATCATGATCCAGACTACGCAGTAGAAAGTTCACACAACAGTGACTCTGAGCAAGAAATGAGTGAAGATGAAATTCCGAATGTACCATCAGAGCCAACCATGGACGACGAAGAAATTGTACAAGAAGAGGAACCAACTCAAGAAAAAGAACCAGATTGTTTTAATCATGTAAGAGAAATTATAGAAAGCGTTGTTGAAGGTGCTGGTAATGAAAATGAGCAACACACGACTCCTACTCGTGGACACAATCTATTTTTTTATGGAAAAGTGACCAAGAAAAAAACAGCTTTTAAATGGCGGAAGAACATGCCTCCTGTAAATGTAAGAACACGGTGCCACAATATTATTAGCCACGTTCCAGGTTTAAAAGACAGGGCTAAAATACTTGGTGACAATCCTTCACCTGAAAACGTATGGGAACTACTTATTACACAAAATATCTTGGATGAAATTCTGCAATGGACAAATCAAAAAATTACAACAATGAGAGAAAACTTCACTAACAAAAAATTGACATTTATTGAAAATCTTAATCTAGTTGAATTAAAAGCCTTTATAGGTTTATTAGTGTTTTCATCAGTCTTTAAGGCAGGAAATGAATCTGTGGACAGCTTATTTGCAACAGATGGTACCGGGAGGGACATTTTCAGGTGCACTATGAGCAAGAACAGATTTTTATTCCTTTTAAATGCTTTGAGGTTTGACAACTCACATGACAGGCAAGATAGGACCAAAGAAGATGCTGGTGCTGCCATTGCATTCATATTTGAAGAATTTATTAAAAACTCCGAAGAATGTTATTCATTGGGAGAATATGTGTGCGTTGATGAAATGTTGGTAGCCTTTAGAGGTCGCTGTCGATTCAGAATGTATATGCCAAAAAAACCGGCAAGGTATGGAATAAAGATAATGGCAATGACTGACGCAAGAACTCATTATCTTTATAATGCATATATTTACACAGCGAAAAACTGCTACGGACGCAATCTAAGCCAACAAGAACAACAGCTGAATAAACCAACTCAATCAGTTTTGAGACTTATAAAGCCGATTCAAGGAACTAACCGGAATGTGACTGGGGACAATTGGTTTTCATCAATTGAATTAGTACAAGAACTAAAGAACAGAGGCCTAACATACGTCGGGACTATGAAAAAAACAAAGTTGAAATCCCCCAAGAATTCCAGCCAAACGCAGGTCGTGAAGTAAATTCATCAATTTACGGATTTACCGAAGACATTACTCTCTTGTCCTTTGTTCCAAAAGAGAAAAAAGCAGTCATTATGGTGTCTTCCATGCATCATGAAGTTAGTGATGACTTGGAAACTGGGAAACCAGAGATAATAGGTTTGTATAATCACACTAAAGGTGGAGTTGACAGCCTTGATCAAAAAATTGCCAACTATTCTTCAAGCCGAAGGACAAGAAGATGGCCCATGGCAATTTTTTTTACCATAATTGATACAGCATCTGGAGTGAACGCCTTTGTACTCCATCAGGCATACAGAAATACAACCAAATTAACAAGGTTGGACTTTATGAAGAACTTGGCTTCTGCTTTGGTGCGACAACACATGTTAGCGAGGTTGCAAAGGACTATTCCTAAAGAACTTTCTCTCTGTATTCGGCGAATCCTCAAACTGCCGATGCACGAAGAACTTCAAACAGCTCAAACTCTTGAAAAGAGAAGAACTTGCACTTTCTGCCCACCAAAATTGAAACGTCAGACACGATACCCATGCCAGAAGTGCGGAGTTCCGATTTGTTTAGAGTGTTCGAGGAAAGTGTGCATAAGGTGCCTGGAATAGACTCAAAGCATATTTAACACTTTTGTCAGCTTTGTTGAGTTTTACTAAAAACTAATAAATAAAATTTTGATGGTAAAATTGTGTATTATTTGTTTAGTCTAGTATAGCCTATGTAAATTTCTGTTTTTTAACTACAATTTTCAAATTTGTATATTAAGCTACCATGAAAAAAATTTAGATTGAAATTATTTTTAAAAGATTATTTTTACATATTTTAAAATGGTATAATTACGTGTTTCGCAAAATATGTGCTTTAAAACCAATAAATAAAAATTTGGAAAAAAGGTTACATAAAAAACACTTTTCTTTTTGGCAAGAGATTGGGATTTTGTAAACTTTTTTTAGAATTCATGTTTTTGTATATTTCTGTAGTAATATAGTTTACAAACAATAAACCAACCCCGAAAAATATGTAAATAATTTTTTTAACCTCCTTACCCCCCTCCAAAAAAATGACGTCTGACAGACGTCGCATAACAGTTAAGTTAGTATTTTAGGGTATAGCAGTTAAGGGTTATTACAACATGTATCATGTTGCATAAGAATGTTTCTACATGTTAACCAATCCACATGGCAACATAAAAATGTTCTTGTTTAGTTACATAATATATATATCAGTAATATTATGCCTATAGCTCATTAAAAGTTTTCAATATTCTGGTTATACTGCAGAAAACTACACAGTTACAGTTAATTAATACAGAACAGTTTAGGCTAGTTTTGTTTGAAATATGTTAAGACTTTAGTAATACACAACATAGCATCAGCTTTAAAGTTTTTGTAGGCTGTAAGATTAGCATTTTAAAATTAGGCTGTAGTAAAAATGAAATACATAGGTTTTTTATTAAATCGAACAAAATGTGTTTGAAAAGTTATTCATAAGCCAACGGTGGAACTAACCTTATTAAATTTTACAAGTAAACATTTCATAATTATCAAGGTAAAGCTAAAACATCCTTACCTGGTATTCACAAAATAAAGGCTTATAACCAAGGCATGTTAAATAGCCTTGCGCATAACTCGCGACAAAAAATATAAGGAATTAATCCACAACAATAATTTAACTATATCAGCGACATGACAAGGTGGACTTTCCTGTAGTGGAAGCAATGGCGGACTCTCTTCTTGAATGTTCTAAAAGAAGCAAGGTTAACGGTCAAGAATAAGTCAGCTGTTCTGTATATGAGATAAGGAATCCGCTTAATAGCGACCTATGCCCAAAGTAGATACTGTACGGAGGTGGCGTCTGGCGGAGAAAAGGGAAACTATTTGGAAGTTGGTGAAGGTAGGCAGAAGTTGTAACTAGTCGGTAAGAATAAATACAGAATGTAAAGTCGGAGACGTAACATCTCTCCCCCCCCCCGAAACGACTGCGTCGGAAAAGAAAAAAAAAATTTGAACTAAACAAACTAAGTCAAGTCAAACAGCGCAAGTCAATCGAAAGAAATTCGCTTGATTACATAAGAAACACATGAAAATAACTTACAACTAACCATAAATAACCAACTGGTCAATATACCTCCACCGAAATACACAACACTCCAAAAACAACAAAAACAAAATTACTTAACTATAAGTGGACTCGCTGTGTCCTTAAAGTAAGATAAGGTGCTCGAAAGCAAACTTATTAATTGTCTAATCTCTAGGATCGGAAGGTGATCAGTCTTCGGACCTTGCAAGATAGACTAAATGATGCATGACATGTCATGTCTAACGACAATATTTATTTGAAAGAATCCGGCGCCGGGAAATATATGTCATGTCAAGGATACATAATAACCTTCGAGATGGCCAATCTCCTGGTTTAATGTCGAGTCCGGTTACACTTGTTTATCAAGTGATGATGTGTAAAACATTACACAGCAACAAAAACACAAAATAATACCTATAATAGGTTCAGGTGGGGTAAACGCACTTAGCGCAGTTAGCTGAAACGGGATAGCGATTAGAAAAGTGACTGATGGGGTCTGTAGGTACTAAGTGAGGCTTCAGTTGTTCAACATGGGCCTTTTTGACGAAATTTCGGGAATGCTGGAAAGATAGGGCAACTGTAACTGGGGTGAGAAAATCAATGATACGAAAGGGCCCTGACCACCTGGGCATCAGCTTGGCGGCCCTCTTATCTATTGCGGAGCTCAGATTGTGCGTCTTACACCACACTAGATCGCCAATCTTGAATTGATGAGGTCTACGGTTCTTATTGTAGACGCGCTCAGACTTTTGATGGGCTCGAAGAATGTTGTTTTTGGCATTACGCCAGATTTGATGAGGGTCGGAATGGTCCCTGGGAAGCAGGTCGTCGATATTCCAGGTTAAGCTGAGCGGGGTGTTGGGCATGAAGTTAAAAATGATTTTAAAGGGAGAAGTTTTTAAGGTCTCGTGGGTTGCGAAATTGAAGGCTAACTGTAGCCATGATAAGGATTTGTCCCAAGAAGTTTGGTTGTTGGAATGATAGGCAATTAAGGCGGCTTTAAGGTTTCTGTTCAGACGTTCCGCATTGTTCGGTTGGGGATGGTAAGGTGACAAAGTTGCGTGCTTGATACCACGAGTGAAGCAGTAGTTGCGGAACGAATGCGATGTGAAACAGGTAGCGTTGTCAGAGATCAAGATCTTAGGAAAACCAAAATGCTGGAAAATGTTTTGGCTTAAGGCCTTGATGGTGTTGAAAGAGGTGGCGTCTCTGACAGGGCAAAGCCAGGTGAATTTAGAGAACTGGTCCACAGCGACCAGTATCATGGTGTTGCCTTGCGCCGTTCGTGGTAGTTTACCAACGTAGTCTATGTGGATTTTCTCCATAGGACGGGTTGGGACAATCGATGACAAATAGCCTAGTTTGCTATTTTGAGCGGGCTTGCTCACTGCACATGTTGCGCAACTTCTAACCTTCTGGGTGACATCCTTTACGAGTGAAGGCCAGAAGAAAAACTCACTCACTTTAAATTTGGTCTTGAAAATACCTAAGTGACCTCCTACTGGGGAGTCGTGATAATAGTTTATGATTAGGTCCACTAGTGATCTGGGTACGCAAATTTTGATAGGGATACCTTTATGATTCTTAAGGCAAAGGGTCCCTTTATTTAGACAATATCTGCTAGAAGATGCACCTGCTTCTAGATCTGAAATAATGGGACTTAGGATGTCATCAGCGCGCTGTTGAGCGCTAATGTCTTGGAAGGCTAAAGGGAAATTAGTCAAAAGGCTATTGCAGACTATGGTGTTCTCAGAAGGAGACGGTTGTTCTGGTTGCTTTTCTAGCTCAAACATCCTAGAAAGTGAATCTGCGATTACATTTTGGGTGCCCCTAATATGTGCCACTTGAAATTTCAAAGAAGTTAATTTGGCTATCCACCGTCCCATCTTGCCTAATTGTCGGGGACGGGCAAGTAGCCATGAAAGGGCCTGGTTATCAGTTTCTAAGAGAAACTCGCGATGCTCGAGGTACTGTCTAAATTTCTCTACTCCAAAGATTATGGCCAGACATTCTGACTCATACGCAGAAGAGGCTTTTCTTTCCGCAGGTGTTAAGGTGCGGGAAGCATAGGCAATAGGTTGACGAGAACCGTCAATTTCCTGGAGTAGGACTGCTCCTAAAGCGCACGAACTCGCGTCCGTTTGAAGGACAAAAGGTTTGTCGAAATTAGCCATACGAAGTACGGGAGGTTGCGCAATGGCATTACGCAGATATTCAAAAGCAAGTTGTTGCTCAGTGTTCCAAACGAACTTTTGCCCTTTCCGCCGGAGCAGATTCAGAGGAGCGGCGTGTTCAGCGAAGTTTGGGATAAACTTAGAAAAAAAATTGACCATACCAATAAAGCGTGACACAGCTTTTGGATTGGTGGGTTTACGAAAGGTTCTGATGGCCTTGGTTCTTTCTGGGTCGATTTGCACGCCTCTAGCAGAAACTAAATGTCCAAGGAAACTTATCTCTCTTACTGCAAAACGAACCTTATCGGGATTAACCGTAAGTTTCGCTCTTCGCAAGCGAGATAGGAATTCACGCAGATGTTTGATGTGCTCATCCCAAGTC
The DNA here is from genome assembly GCA_018207615.1 of Philaenus spumarius. Lineage (NCBI taxonomy): Eukaryota > Metazoa > Arthropoda > Insecta > Hemiptera > Aphrophoridae > Philaenus > Philaenus spumarius. The sequence goes on from JAGFPH010010264.1 coordinate 40,656, forward strand.
TCAGAATAGATGACTAAATCATCGAGATAATTGAAAACGAATTTAAATTTGATGTCTGAGAAAACTTGGTCTAGAAGTCGAGTTAGAACTTGAGCGCCAGTACAGAGTCCAAATGGGACTCGTGTAAACTGGTAGAGCATCCAAGGGGTACAAAAACTGGTGAGATGTTTAGAACTCTCGGTGAGTGGAATCTGATGGTAGGCTGAATTGAGGTCAAACACAGTGAAAAACTTGGCTCCCACAAACCAATTGAAGCACTGGTGCAGATTAGGAAGGGGTACGGCTTCGATTACGATATGTTGATTTAGTTTTCGATAATCGATGACCATTCGGGGTTTCTTTTCAGGATGTTGAACAAGAAACGCTGGAGAAGAATAATTGGAAATGCTTTTCTCTACTACTCCTTTTTCAACGAGGTCCTTGATGTGCTCCCTCAAAAATTGCATTTTCGGAGGGGCCAATTGATAGGGCTGGCTTTTCACCGTTATATTGTCTTTCAGCACTATTTCATATTTAATTAGGTCGGTGAGTCCTAATTCAGTAGTAAGGACATCAGGGAAATTTTCTATGAGTCCTGAGATCTCC
>JAGFPH010010265.1:6208-28648 GCA_018207615.1 Philaenus spumarius
ACTATTTTCTAGACCAAGTAGTGACCGCGTGAGGAATGTCGCGGTTTCGGCTTTTGAAATGTTTACCAACTTATGCTGACCAGACCATTTCAGAAAAGGTCTTTCAATTTCTTCCCTCAGGAAGGGGTTTTTGGGGGGTTGAAGCCTGTATGAAAAGCAATAATAAATTACCACTGTTCCAATTTCAAATGCATTTAACAGTATTATGTTTTCATTGCTAGAATCGGAACTGTTTTAAAATTCCTATTATAAGTGCGGAGGGAATTTAAACACATGGTCGGTAAACTTGACGGAAAATTTATCACAACTACGATCCAGTATTTAAACCGTACTGTTGTCACCTAGGGAAATGTTAAAGTACGTAGTTGTAAAATACATTTTGTACTTTTTACGTAAACTAGCATATAATTATAAAACCTGCTTACCTTTAGGAGAGAGGAAACAAAACAACAAATTACTTACCTGGAAATAAAACAAAAACATAAATAATTACAAACGCTTAGAGAGAAATATAAACAGTTTGAAATAAAATATGAACTGGAGAAAAACAGCGCAGTTCTAAAACTGGCAGAGTTTGATAAAGTAACTTTTGTATGCAATGAGTTAAAAACTAGTACGGAACTTTATCAAGTTACTAGGGAAGCAAAATGTGCGTTTCGCACGCCCAGCCGAATGCTCGCTGCGCTTGCACAATTAATTGTAAAAAGAATATTGTGCATCCTGTATTTTACGTTTGTTATTTACTTATGTTCAACGTTAGCTGTCGCTCAATACAGTCGGAACAAGAATGCGCAAAATAAAACACTACCATTCGAAGGGTAGCCTTGTAGCTGATTGGTTAGCGTACAGGAGTCAGACAGTCTCGGGTTACCCGGTTAGTTTGTCTTCGATTTAAGACGCTGCGCTGTTAGGCAAGACGACGGTTCGACATAAACCCCCCCCCTCCCCATACAGCTTCAACATTTATAACTTACTATAAACACGTCTACAAGTTATTAATGTAATAGTGCTTTGTGTCTGTTGAATAAAAAATAAGCAAAAGCTTTTAGCATTTAGTCTTAGCTTTAGCTTTCACTATTAAGTCAAAGCTTTTAGTCTTACCACTTGGTTAAAGTGAGAGGTGAATAACCTTTAGCTAAGGCTAGTTATCAAAAGCTGAAAAATGCTAGCCGAAGCTTAAAATCTGTCATATGTTTTAAGTTGTAGCTTTTGCTTATTTTTTATTCAACATACACCTAAACTACGGTTTCAACCCTTGCTCGCTTCGCTCATCGGTGAAAACATATTATTGTACACTCTGAGATTTTCACGGATTTGACCTCTGAGCGGTGACCTGTACATACTGTACATATAGAGCGTCGATAATCCGAACGTCAATAATCCGAAACGTCAAAAATTCGAAAGCGTTTTGAGTCAGCCCTTGCAAAAATTTCATTTTCGTTTTCGCAAAATTCAATTATTGTATCGTTAAAAATTTCAGAAAAATCTTCATCGCAGTTGGACATTATTATCTCTTTTTAAACCCTTCTTAAGGGGGCGCTTACCCTGCCGCCATATTGAATCTGATTCCCATAAGAGCAATGCTACAGAATAAATAATTTTTTTCCGTTAATTCATGGAATAAATTTAAAATTTTGGTTTCATTTTGAAGTACTATCATATGCGGATGTTGATTGCCGAATACATTTTCAAAACCCGTGTTATTGTTTTCATAAACGAATGATATAAATAGTAAAAAATAGTAAACTTTATTAATTTTTTACTCAGTTACAAAAATAGATATTGCAAAAAACTTTAGCAATCAACACCCATAATATATTTTACTTTAAGAAAAAAAATACAGCTTTCGTTTATTGCCAAAAACAACACAAAAATATGCTTAATAGTGAAGGTATGTTTTGGTTATTTAACATTGAAATTGGTACCCAACTTCGCCGTTTTGAAAGTGGAGAGCCGAGCCTTAATACCTGCTCTCACACGCCCTCACAACAGACTGGCTGTCAGTATTTTCACTGTCACGCTAATAAGCTGCTTTAGCGCTAGCAGTAAACATACAGAAAGTTCATTCATTTCTCTTTGTGTAATCATTATAACAGTGTGTCGTACATACAGTAGTGTACTATACAGTATTTTTTTTTAATTTTTCGTTTGTGTTAACTATAATGTACAAGTGAACTTTTAATTATTTATGTACTGTTCTGTACTGTAATTGAGAGTTACAAGTGTAATCATGTTGGCCCTACTGTGTACGTGCAGGTTCTTCTAAATCATAATATGTAAGTAGTCTTACATACTGTATTGTAACTGCATTACTGCTTGTACTGTTTAACCACTTTAATCGATTTTCTTGGTTGTTTTCAAAAATCCGAACAAATTGATAATCCGAACACCCTTCGGTCCCAATTAGTTCGGATTTTCGACGCTCTACTTTTGCTAATGTATGACAGAGATCGAAATGGACACGATCATTCCCAGTAATTCGAATTGCAGCATGCGATGTGATTTCACCATTAATATTTAAATAATCGATAATCAACATTACAAACAAATTTTGCTATTACCAACTAAAGGAAACAATATCTAATTCCGTAAGCCCAAATTTGCAAATGGAATTGTGAGCGAACGATAGGTCGCAGAAAGCTGGGAGAGGTCTGGGCATGAAGTTTTGGCGAAAAATATTCATGTTTGTTAATTGTGTCACGAAAATTTGTTACGGAATAAAATAATTACCATTTAAATAGCATGGGAATATGTAGGTGTAAATCAGGTGATTTTAGTGTTAAAAAAAGGTGATTGTATATAATAATTCCCATTTAAATAGCGTGGGAATATATAGGTATAAATCAAGTGATTTTAGTGTTAAAAACAGGTGATTGTATATACATTGGAAAATTCAGCTATCATAACAACACCTGAATGTGCAGTTTTGTGTTGTGTTTTGTTATTGTAGCTGTGTTTTTGTTTCAAAGTGAGAATTAAAATCAAAGCTTAGGCTATATGATTAAACACATTATAAAATTACTAGGGGAGACCCCTGCGTGCTCCGCACGCCACACCCGATGCGACCTTCTAAAAACATATGTTATGTTTTATTTATAATAAAAGTGTAGGATTAATAATAACCTCAAAACTAAGATGGTAAATAATGTTAAATGTTCAAATCAAATTATTTCTTATATTTTATAACAGCAGTAATAATAAAGGTTAAAAGAACCAGTAAGGCTCAGGTCTACACTTAATCAAAAACCTAACAAAAAAGTTATAAATAATAACCTCAAAACTAAGATGGTAAATAATGTTAAATGTTCAAAACAAATTAGTTCGTAAATTTTATAATTTGAATAAATAATTCATTTCCTCCCTTATAAAAATCAATATTTACTTCCACAAAGCAGCTGTATTAGTTAGTTTCTTATTATAAACAGCTGTTTTGTATTAAAATGTTTTTATAACCTTCTGAATACTGTAATCATCGTTATTTACATCCACGAAATCAGCTGGATTAGTTTGTTTCTTATTATAAACAGCCGTTTTGTATAGAAATGGTTTTTAAATATTTTCCATGTTAATCTTATGGGGAAAACCCGACCTTTGAGATTAGCTCACGCCATTAAGGATAAGAATGTTTGACATCTAAAACCTTATTGCAAAACTAGGAAATGAGACGAATTTTTTGAAACCTCAAACATTAAAATTGGTCCAGAAATAAGGGAGGAGTTGTGTTTACAAAAAACGGCTTCACGTATTATATATAAAGATTTCAACTGTACTTTTTTTACTGTAATGAATAACGCTGGAAGACCACCTCGCAAAGACAGGCCATCACGAAGGGGTATTGCTCCTAGAAATATAGCCTATATATAGGGGCTATTGCCATTTCAATCCACTAGTATGTAGTATGTAACACCAGATGTTGGAATTATAATACAATGAGACTTTTGTATGCTTTCATCTAATCTAAAGAAACTGTTAGTTGTGAATAGTTAAACCTGATTCTAAATTTACCAAATTGGTTGCAAATAAACTTGTTTTGGTTCGTTGTAGGCCTAACCTAAAATTGTGTTAAATTTTTTGATCCAAATCAGTTGTTTTATTTCTAACATGAAGCAATGGATGTGTGAATTGAATTATAACACAGTGAGCATTGTTCGTGGATTTGTATTTGTGTATGCTTCTAGTTCGTTAATCTAACCAAAAAATACTGTTGGTTGCTATGGTAATAAATGTAAACAAACACGTGTTGCTAAGCTCTTGATCTGAACAGCGGTTTTATATGATATAGTGCTGGGAGTAACCCTATAATGTTCACTATTTTTTGCAAAATCCTTTCTTAGTGTGCGTCTAACACCATATAAGAATATAAATTTTAATGTTCGTATTTGTATCTTAAGTAGTTTTTGCTATACATTGATTCCACGTTAGTAATTCAGCCAAAGCTACTTAGATATTTAAACTAAATTGCTCGAACGGGGACAATCTATCGCAGTGTCCCTGGACATATCAAAAGCTTTTGATAAAGTATGGCACGAAGGCCTGCTTTACAAACTAGCCCGCAGCCCAATTCCTCAGAGCTATGTACATCTCATAAGCTCATACCTGGACAATAGATGGTTCCAGGTTGCTGTCGAAGGTACACTTTCCACTCCTAGACCCATCGAGGCAGGAGTTCCCCAAGGCTCAGTTCTTGGTCCATCGCTGTACCTTCTGTAAACTAACGATATTCCAGTCATCCCCAAAGTATCACTGCGACTCTTTGCTGTCGACGCTGTGTTCTACTACAGAACTCTGCACCTGGAATATGGCTCGTCGATCATTGTACAACAGTCGGATGCCCTACAGCCGTGGCTCAGGATGTGGAGAACTGCAGCGAACACAGCCAAAACGCAAGCCATCCAATTTTCCCCACTACGTAGATTTCCTAAAGTCCAATTAACTCTTAACAAATCACCCATAGCATGGATCCGTCAAGTCAGATACCTTGGAATCACGCTTGACTCTAAATTAAACCTGTCCCATCACGTCAAGCAAACTCTGTCAAGGGCTAAATCTGTCCGTGGCAGACTCCTTCCAGTCATACACGCCAAGAGCCCTCTTCCACTTCGTATCAGATTGTCAATGTACAAAATATACATCAGACCAGTACTTACGTACGCAGCTAATTCTTGGTACTATCTACTATCTGTTTATTGGAAGAAAAAGTAAGACTCCTTCCAGAACAAAACTCTCCGTTGGATCACCAACTCCCAATGGTACGGTATCGAACGTCACCATCTCTCAAGGGCACAAAATCCCCACACTCGAGGACTTCATCCTAAAATTAACTAACAGAGTCAAACACCAGAGCCGAAGTGTCTCGCTACACACACATCCAACAAATCAGCACTGATCCTGCACCTCAGCAGGTCAGAAGAAAACGTCCCTTATGTCTGGTTTACGAACCACCATAAGTATCCAAAAACCCAAGCTCAATTCTTAAACACCATACACTTTCGTAGCCAATCCCAGCGTATTCCATAGATTCACTAACTCGATCTCGCACAAAATTTACTCCAAATTTAGTCAATAAACGTTCAATAAAGTCATTTTTTCAGTTTCAGACAAGTAGCCATTGTTCTTAAAACCGAGACTACGGTCTCGCCAATTTACCAGGCATTTAACTATTCGTACGGCAAAGAAATACTGTTAAAAGCCACTCACTGCGATTGGAACGAAGCAGTTCGTGAGTCGAAGTTGGACGCTTAGGTGCAAACAAATTCAATTAATATAATATTTAATTGAATACATATTATTCGTACATACAGACAGCTATTTAGCGTCTTAGTGAGTAGATTTCCCAAATTGTCGGTTGAAACCCTAAAACATATACAGTAAATTTCATTTTGGAAATTCGCTAAACTTACGTCGAATTATTCATTTACATTTTGATCCAGGAATTGTACAACTTATTCGTGAAACCATCCACAGCTGGGTTTACAAATTACTTGAAAATATACCAATTTTAATCGTGTACATATTGTATATAATGAAATAAAATTCAGTTAGTACACACGACTTTGTTCAGTAAAACCTTGATTGGTTACACTGGATTACATCAATTTGAACAGTAATTTCCCACCAATTCCTTACAGCTTGCAGTGTGCCAACTGTACAACATTTTATGCCGTTGTTAAGTTGGTATTACAGCTTGCAATATCTTTGCAGCAAACTTGAATTGTTCGACTGTTTTGCACGATACAAAGTCGTCGAGCTATGAATGCGATCAAATACAATGTATGTATATGTGTGCCTAGATTATGTTTTTGTTCAGCTGTCTTTAATTTACATCTGTAAAACACAACAACATTATTAAGTTGTAATATTAACGTTAGTGAAATTCACATTCAAATTATGTTCCTTTCATCCGATCACACGAAATGCAATTCAATTACTGCACGACTCCTTTTTCCTCATATATCAGTGAAAAATCACAGGCTTATTAATTAGATACTCATAAGAAATACATCATTTAAAAAACAAAATATTTAAAAACAACATTAAAGCCTACTTACTAGGCCTTCCTAACTATGCTGGCAGGGATTTTTACCTCGGTAAATGTGTACAATGTGTTGGTTGTCTATGTCACTCGGTCGAGTTCGTTAGCCAAAAAAATCCAACAACCGGAAGCACGCTTTTTGACCGGAAGTACCTATTTTTTGAGATTTATCTTACGAGAATAAATGTTTTTTTAGAGGTTTTTCAACAAATATAAATGTAGGATGTTATTCTGCACATTTTTTTACGCGACCTTATAGCTCGCTTGATTCCCCCAAAATCGATCAAAACGAGAAATACCATAAAAGTACCCGGTTCACAGCCATGTGAGGGATTTTTCCGCGGGGTCGGCGTGCGAAGCACGCAATGCTTTGTGCGTTAAAGATACTCCCAATATGGGGGTTGGCGTGCGAAGCACGCAATGCTTTGTGTATTGAAGATACTTCCAATACGGGGGTTGGCGAGCGAAGCACGCAATCCTTGTGTATTAAAGATACTTCCAATACGGGGGTTGGCGTGCGAAGCACGCAATGCTTTGTATGTTGAAAATACTATCAATATACGGAATGGCGTGCGAGGCACGCAATGCATTGAGTATTAAAAATACTCCCAATATGCGGAATGTGTTGAAACCTGTCCTTAAAACATAGGCCTATAAACTTAATTTTGGAATTTGCTCAACTCACGGCAGCGGTTCAGCTGCGCGGTCGAATTATTGTGTACGAAATTTGGACCAAATCGGACTTAAAATAAGGCCGCCAGAGTGCGAACACATAAATACATATATATATATGATTTTTAATGACACTCCAAAACGTGTTCTGAGGACCATGATCGATGCTCGACCTTGGGTCTTACTATAAGGGCCACTGCAATAGCTCATTTTTCCTATGGAAATTCGCTAACTAGCCCATAAGTAGCCTACACTAGCCTGATGGTTGTAGAAACTGTTTTGAAATCTATGTTTGTAAGCAATAGTTACTTTACGCCTACATGCAGAACTGCAAACTAGAGATGTGTAGGTCCGAGATTTTTAAGGAGCCGTGTCCGGACCTACATCCAGCTCTTTGGACCTACATCCCGGAACCGTGTCCGACGGACCTGTATGGGTCCGGCCAAGGCCGACGGAATGGAATGAATTGTGGACATGAATCACGTGGTCGTATACAATCCAGTCGGAGTGTATTGCTGACATGAATCCAATCCATTCCAGTCTGTACTGCAACCAGGCTAGGATTTTATTTTGTAGCGTGTAATGAACCTATATTAAGTAAAATATTTAGACATCTACTGATATGAATGTATGCTTTATAAATATTTTTGATTTAATTCAAGTCGTGAATAATAAAATAATTATTTACATTATATTTTTATTTAGAAAAACATTTGTATGTTAGGTAAAATATTTTTTTTTACAAAATAATGGATTCACAATATTAGGTCTATTTATATATAGGCCTAGATATAAATCGTAAATGTATGGTAATTGTTTACTATGTTTGACAAGTGTGAATTAAATGCGTTACATTAACAAAATAAGAAATAATAATTTTAAGCAGAACATTTCTATTTAACATTTACATCATTCATAATTTAAACAAAAATAAATCAGATCAGGATAATTCCGCCAGTTTATCCATTCCAAGCTAAATATCATGATGAAGGATTGTGTTACTACAAACATATTATTTTCATTATCTAGCTATTCAGAAATAATAATTAACAAATTAATAAAATTAATTTCATAATAATAAACTTAATCGGGAAGAAAACACACGAGTTTTATCTATGAATTGTAAACAACGCAACGCTGACAAAAGACGGTTGGTCAGAACTGGATCCTGGAATGAACGGAATGAATACGGAGTGGAAGGTAAAGAGATTCCCGCGTTAAAAGAATACGTGTCCGACTCACACTCGGACCTACAACGCAACGCTGACAAAAGACAGTCAGTCGGAACTGGATCCTGGAGTGAACTGGATGAATACGGAGTGGAAGGTAAAGAGATTCCCGCGTAAAAAGGATACGTGTCCGACTCACACTCGGACCTACATCCATCAGTTCCGGCGGCGGATACAGGTCCGCGGACCCGTATCCATCCGGACCTGCCCATCTCTACTGCAAACTAAGGTTAGCTATAATTGTCATAACGTTGCATGAACCGTAGCGTCTGTCAAGTTAATTGTAAAGATGGCTTCTTACAGAGCGAGATATCAGCGTGAAATATAGCGTCAGTTCGATACTGAAATAATTGGAACAGGTGTTTCTAACGGGAAATGCTTTGTCACCCCTTCCCCCATTAAGTCGTATAATGGTTTCAACCGTACTTTTGTTTTTAGTTGTTTTATTCGATATTGCTTCGATTTGTTAATGTGTGCAAATAATAATTAAATTTAACAGTCTATTTTATTTAATACATGCATCAGTCTTTACAATCAGTAAACTGGTGTTGTGTTATTAATCAATCAAATCTGGTTATTAACGATGTCGTGTTTATGATAATCCCCTTTTTATCAGTCATTCGTTTTGAATCCACAAAGTGAGGATTGAAACAATTTTATTGTGTTTCCTTTAAGATATTCCAAAAAGGTAAGTTGTATTGTGATTACAACTGACCAAACCCAAACTGATATCCGATTGATAAAAATAACAATAATCGAATATTTTTTAGTACACTAGTACAGGTTGAAACAAATGTATAGGATAAAGAATAAGAAAACTGTACAGGCCACAGAGAGGCCGCTAACATAATAAATTATAAGGTGATTTGGCTCTCCTTACATCAGTTTAACAGAACTGATAACTAATGTACAATCATGTACCAATCTTTGTCCAATGAACTATATTCATAACTACTATGGTACTTAACGCTGGAATTGACGGGCAATTATACTTAGCTTTTTATTTAGATCCTGGCTATTGTAACAATGATAACAAGTGGTCCACTTTTCGTCCAAATTTTCGAATTTGAATTTTTAGTTGAATTATCCGTTTTGGTGCTCCCTGAACCCCAAAAAACTTTTTACATGAATTATCTGTGTTGGTGCTCCCTGAACCCAAAACTATTTTTAATGGAATCATTTGTGTTAGTGCTCGCTGAACCTAAAAAAGTGTTTTTTTTTGTGATGTCTGTCCGTGTGTCTGTTAGGATGTGTACAGAACTGGAGACCATACCAACGGTCCGATTTTGATGAAATTTGGTATGAAGGTGAAGCTCTGGAATATCTCCAAGCGTTTTTTAATTTTTTCAAATTTTTAATTTTTTAAGAGGTTTTACCCCCCAAAAATAGCCAAACAACGAGAAAAATCAAAATTTCTCAAAAACGGCTATAACGATATTGATAAAATTTGGCTTATTTGTAGCCCTTAATGTACCCTACCATATGCATAAAACAGCATCTTTCTAAAAATTCTCGTTTAGGTAATAATAACTGATTTTTGGGGGTTTTTCGCCAAAAACGGGGTTGTTTTTGAAAAATGTTCAAAACCTTTTTTCGTGCATCTATACAGGCCTAATTGACATGTTTGGTGCAAATTTGTTCAAAATCGATTGAATAGTTTTAATAATAATAATAATAATAATATTATTATTATAATAATATAATATGGATGCGTGTTACATGCTTCTAATATTTTCCATGGTATGTCCTATTTTTGCAATTCTAAATAACCACCTCCTAATGCTACTCTTGAAACTGGGAGAAAGTATGTGGCAGTTATCTGGTACCGTTTATTTCAGTTTTGCAAAAGTAGAAACCTCAGCCACATGTATTTCTTCACTCATCTGTTTATACAAGGGACCCCTTAAATCCCTTACCCAGTCTTACTGTCACGTCATTTCCAACCCTTGTATATTACGGACTCTGGAGTTATGGTATTGGATGCTTTCCAGAAGTTTGTACAATACAATCCCTTCTCAGTCACATAGCTTTGTTTGAACAAGAGCTGATTTACACGTCACAATTAGTCACATTAATGTTAAGTAATGGAGATTATCTGATTTAATTACTGGCGTTTAGAGCGTTTTATCATCTATTGAAGGGATGCCACTGCGTGCTTCGCACCCACACCTCTTTGCAACCTCAACACATTTTTAATAATAATTAAAAATTTTAAATCAGTAAAGAATTAATCATAACCTCAAAGCTAAGATAATACACAATTTTAAATGTCTAAAATAAAGTAAGTTTGTGACACATCAGGCGTTATAATAAATGTTAGAAAGAAACAGTATTATGTACACATAATGATTAGAAAAACTTAAACTAAAAATTTAAATAATTAAAATTAAGAATATGCAAATGAGCAAATTCTAGTAAGGAAAAACTAAGGTTATCTATCACCTGCTTTGGAATAAGGTTATGCTTGGAGTAGATGACAGATATCTACTTAGTGTTTATAACTAAATACCATTGAGTAAAAGCATAAGGTTATCTAGCATATGCTTGAAGCATAAAGTTATTGTTGGAACAAGTCAGGGCGACTTAACGGTAGATGAAATGCAGGGAGGGAAAACATAACCGCGAGTCAATGATTTTCCGTAGATCGGAGATTTAAAAAAAAATCATCTAGTTTAATCTCTACATGCGCGCGCATTTAAAATTCCTAGGCAGAAACTAACAAAAGTTGTTGCGAACGACGAATCCATTCAAAGCTTTTCACAAAATAATTTCATTGATTGCAGTCGCAATGGGGGGGATTTCAATAAAAATAGTTCCCTTTGTGTAGTGACGTTTTACGGTTGCTAAAACTGTTATCTGTTTGAGAAAATAGAAAAATATGTTCGAGAAAAAGCTTTTGTCGCACAAAACAGTTCGATCGAAAGCACTTATCTCTTGTCGTTGATTTTTACGGGTTTCTCGCAAATAAGGCTTTATAGTTTTTACTTCATACGGTTGTTACGTTTACATAAACAATTGTCAAAGCATTGCGGACGCAAACGTGTCTGTTAGACTGCCGTTAACAGATCATTGTACACATTTTCAAAAGAAACGTTAACTTTATTTCGACGCAAATTAGTAGGCCTTACTATAATTTATAATACCAGCCCGTGTTTTAAAATATCGGGATATCGTTTAAACCGCGCCTCCTTCGTCTGTTGCTGCATAGATGCCAACTTACCAGGAAATAAATGCCCTATATTGAAGACCACTAAAGGATACCGTTGCGTGGCGACCAATAGGATGGGCGCGCAGCGTTGCCATATCTACTAGTCTCGAACACTCCTGGTATTTACCGCTCGAAGCTTGAAAGAATGACTATAAATGCGTTGAGACAGTTAGAAGCGTGGGATGAACGTGACAACGTCGCACTACGACGATTGGAGCGTTCAAGGTCTCGGCGTACACAATACCTCAACGGTATTCTTTCGTGGTCTTTACTGTAGAATATAACCATAATGTTAAATTAGAGAGTTAGAGTATTACACCGATGTAAACAATTATCTCAGCTGACCCGCTGACGCGAGTCGAGTGAATTTCCAAAATTAAATGTTTATGTTTTACTGTTTTAAAGAACTATTTGGGAACTTCGTCTCCTCGTGAAGGCGCTGAATGGCTGCCTACGTGTACGAAATATATTTGATTACGCGCTGCTTCGTTCCGGGCACTTTTATGATATTTTACGATTTTTCTCTCGTATAAACAATCTAAAAAAGATTTACTCGTAAACAACCTGTTTCCGGTAGTTGCATTTTTGTTAAAAAACTTGACCTAGCGTTTTTTCTAAAAATATAAATGTAGGATGTTATTCTGCACATTTTGTATTTTTTCGCGACCTTATAGCTCGCTTGGTTCCCCCAAAATCGACCAAAACGTAAAATACCATAAAAGTACCCGGTTTAAAGCCAAGTGGTGGATTTTAACGTGGGGTTGGCGTGCAAAGCACGCAATGCTTTGTGTGTTAAATATACTCCCAATACGGGGGTTGGCGTGCGAAGCACGCAATGCTTTGTGTATTGAAGATACTTCCAATACGGGGGTTGGCGTGCGAAGCACGCTATGCTTTGTGTATTGAAGATACTTCCAATTCGGGGGTTGGCGTGCGAAGCACGCAATGCTTTGTGTGTTAGAGATACACCCAATACGGGGGTTGGCGTGCGAAGCACGCAATGCTTTGTGTATTGAAGATACTTCCAATACGGGGGTTGGCGTGCGAAGCACGCAATGCTTTGTGTGTTAAAGATACTCCCAATACGGGGGTTGGCGTGCGAAGCAATGCTTTGTGTATTAACTCTTAGTGCTCTTAATGCTTAGTGATGCAAACTCGCGAAGCCGCTAGGCGCGAACAAATTCTACTAATATATTGCGTACACACGAACAGCTGTTCAACGCCTTCGTGAGTAGACCTATTTCCCAAATTGTTGGTTGAAACCCTAACACATAGGCAAACTTAATTTTGGAAATTTGCTCGACTCACGTCAGCGGTCCAGCTGCGTGGTCGAATTATTTTTAAAATACAGTGTTATTTTGTATGCTAATAACTCTACAGTATAATAAATAGTTTAAAACGACACTTCATCTGTACAAATTGGTTGAGACATAACAACGTAACGGGCTGGCAAAGAAATTCCTTACCGAGTTACTACATAATATTGTTAATCATTGAAGTTCTTTTCCCGCCGGAACCTTTCTATTACTTTCGCTAAAACAAGCAATTCCACCGCGTTCAAATCTATTTAACCTCAAAAAAAAGCACCACTTTCATTACGCCCCGTCTGTTTACTTAGCAGACAGCTTCTCTGCGGAATTAAACAGTCTCTCCCTCGGCGGGAGGAAAATCAGATTAGGTTTTATTTCATAAAGAACAAAGCGCGAGGGTCGGAAAGAATAATTGTAATATAAACAATCGACAGAAAGGGCGAACGGAACGGGAGACAATAACAATGCCGGTAACCAGGAAATGTAAACAGACGAAAATGGAATCAAGGAAAGTAGGGTTGGTGTTTTGATTTACATAACGGAAATACATTTATGAAAGTTCGTGGATGGAAATCACTAAAACGGATTTATAGAACTATATATATATATATATATATATATATATATATATATATTTCCTCGAAAAAATCGACTTTAATGCGTTATCTGTACAAATACAAATGTAAATGTTCGTTTTTGTTCAAAATCTTTAATACCCGAAAGTTCTTCACCGATTTCGTTGAAATTTTGACACACAACTGCATTCGGACGCACATGTGATTCTATTAATTTTTTGAAAAACAGCGCAATCTATTGGACATAAAAAGACAACTATGCTAAATATGTTACTGCAGTGGGAGAACCGTACGAAATCAAATTAAGGGGGCGCACCCTGACCGCCATATTGAATCTGATTCCCATAAGAGCAATGCTACAGAATAAGTCATTATTTTCCGATAATTCGTGGAATAAATTTAAAAATTTGGTTTCATTTTGAGGTACTGTCATATGCGGATGTTGATTGCTGCATACATTTTCAAAAACCGTTTTATTGTTTCCATAAACGTATGATATAAATATTAAAAAATAGTAAACTTTATTAATTTTTTACTCAGTTGCAAAAAAAAAAATATTGCAAAAACCTTAGCAATCAACACACACAATCTATTTTACTTTAAGAAAAAAAATACAGCTTTCGATTTTTGGCAAAAACAACACAAAAATATGCTTAATAGTGAAGGTATGTTTTGGTTATTTAACATTGAAATTGGTACCCGACTTCGCCGTTTTGAATGTAGGGAGCCGAGCCTTAAATATGTTTATTGTTGGTACAGTTATCAGCACCGATCACGGTCCCCAGAATACGTTTTGGAGTGTCATTAAAAATCATATATATATATATATATAAGTATTCGCCACTCTGGCGGCCGCATTTTAAGTCCGATTTGGTTCAAATTTGGTACACATGTTGGTTGTCTACGTCGCTCGGACGAGTTCGTTAGTAAAAAAATCCAACAATCGGAAACACTATTTCTTGATATTTTTCCTACGAGAATGAATTTGTTTTTGAGTTTTTTCTACAAATATAAACGTAGGATATTATTCTGCACATTTTGTTTTTTCCGCGACCTTATAGCTCGCTCGGTTCCCCAAAAATCGATCAAAACGTAAAATAGGATAGAAGTACCCAGTTCTAAGCCATGTGACGGATTATACCGCGGGGTTGGCGTGCGAAGCACGCAATATTCAGAATGGCGGGCGAAACACAAAATGCTTTGTGTATTGAAGATACTCCCGATATACGGAATTGCTTTTGAGTTATTCAGCACCGTCGTGAATAGACGTATTTCCCAAATTGTTGAAACCCTGAAACATAGGCCTATAAACTTAATTTTGGAAATTTGCTCGACTCACGTCAGCGGTTCATCTGCGTGGTCGAATTACTATGGATTTACAAAATCCAT
This sequence comes from Philaenus spumarius, assembly GCA_018207615.1. NCBI lineage: Eukaryota > Metazoa > Arthropoda > Insecta > Hemiptera > Aphrophoridae > Philaenus > Philaenus spumarius. The sequence continues at coordinate 21,124 of JAGFPH010010265.1, forward strand.
TACCTAAACTCAGTAACGCAACTGTATATTCTGTTTGACAATAAAACAATAACCGAACACTTTGCCGGCGAGTCGAAACATAACTCTACACTTACACTGTCGAAGTTTAGGACCAACTTGTAATTGAATAACAGAACCCGACTTGCCTCCGGTACAAAACCGACTACAATTAAACATCCCAGTAATTAGGTTTCGCGCTATTTGCATTTCTGCAAACAGTTTTACAAAGACGCTGTTTTACACGGAATATACAAGGTCACTTGTTGGGCAAGATTAATTACAGGCTGTTTTAGCTGTATACATACAGGGTGGTTCAGGAAGAAACTGAGTAGCTCTCAGGACGTGTTCTACTATCTATGTATACAGGGTGTTCGAAAAGTCTGGGAACAGCTAGAGATTTCAAAATGTACGAGTCTTATGAGATAGAAATAAAAGCAGTTATTCACAACCACAAAAGAACCACTTTTTGGTGAGTTTGAAATTTTTGTCCGCCATCTTGGAATGAACTTATTTTTTTTTAAATGTGAAGGTGGTCATGTGATACATAATTTTGATGTAGAATATCAAGAGAAAACCAACGGTGAAATTTGCACATCCATATCTTTAACCGATTCAAAATGGCGGCCAAAAACAACGAAATCGTGTTTTCCGATTTTGCCCCAATGTTTAGTAATATATTTTTTAAAAAATATTAATTCTTCTTCTTTTTGGGTTCAGAATTAAATAAGCTTGCAAACGATATGCAACACAACGATATTTGTGAGTATTTAACAAATTTTAGTTACAGCCATTGTGATTTTTTTCAAAATTGATTTCGAGTGGTTGATTTAATACAGTTGTGCAGCCAAGCAAATATAGGTCATGATAGGTACAGCACCAATAATGCTCTGATGTGTTCTATAAACTAAAGTCAGTCCTTATTTTTCAATCATGCACTTTCCTAAAAAAAAAAAAAAAAAAAAAAAACAGTTCTTCCATCAAAATAAATTTAAACAAAACAATTATCTTGAAAATATAAATATCAACAATAAAATAAAAAAACAATATCAAGGGAAACATATTCCTATAGCCCGTCTCAACTTAAGTTGAGGCAAGGAGGGTGGGTAATTAGGGTCGGTCTCAACCGTCATAAAACTGACCCTTATTAATTGCCGCCTGTGTGAACCTGTAGGTCTAGTTTAAAATTGCAATTCAGTATGTCTTAAGTCAAAATGAAAAAAACGATATCATATTTCGTTTCATGATATTTTCCAGATAATTTTGATACCAAATTTGATTACATTTGGCCAACTTTGAGCTGTACTAGCATTATAAACTTTCTTAGTTGAATCAACATTATTAATACGGTTTACAATAATAAAGCCACACAGACACAAATGTACTAGAGAAGTTAATATTTAAAAATGTAATAAATAATCATTATTTTACAAAAAATTCGATACTGTATCGTTATTTATCATAATACAAACAATTGTGTGTCTGTCCCATGGTAATCGGCCGACTTAAAGTGTTGTAACTGGTTTTTTTTCAATACAAGAAATTACAAAATAAAATTTTTACACTTTAAAACCCTAACCTAAAAGCTAGAAATACAAAAATAATTGCTTCAAATTTTGAAATCAGCTGTTAATTGGAGCAAACAGCTATATTATCTGTTTTTTTTTAATTCAATTGGTTTTTTTATTGAGTTGGTTTATTATTCTAGGCCTAACCTAAGAATTTTCCCGACTAAATTTAAAACTATTGAAATAAAAAAAGGTTTTTATCGAAATTAATTATAGCCTATTTTACTCAGGGATAGTGTAGCTTTTTATTAATAAAACTATTTTTTCAATCGGTTCAGTAATGCCAGAGATTACCCCTACATACAAACAAAAACACAAACTTTACCTCTTTATAATATTAGTATAGATTTAAATATGGACTTTTCTAGTACATTTTTGTGGCTTTATTGTTGTAAACCATATTAGTAATGTTAATTCAACCAAGAAAGTTTATAATGCTAGTACAGCTCAAAGTTGGCCAAATATAATCAAATTTGGTATCAAAATTATCTGAAAATATCATGAAATGAAATATGATATCGTTTTTTCATTTTGACTTAAGACATACTGAATTGCAATTTTATACTAGAGTGTCCTACAGGTTCACTCAGGCGGCATTAATAAGGGTCGGTTTTATGACGGTTGTGACCGACCCTAATTACCCATCCTCCTTGCCTCAACTTAAGTTGAGACGGGCTATAATAACTAGTTTAAAATGAGTTTTATGAGGTTGATGTTTTCACGCGGACTACTAGCGTAAGATCTCCGTTTCAATAGCGTGGACAATGCGTGCCCATGCTATCAACTAAACTGTAAACGGACAATAATAGGCTGGTTTTGTTACATTGAGCTAGAACGAGATCAAATACAGAAACGCTACACATGACGTTTGACCAATATAACTCGTTTAAATTTGTCCTTTTTTTATGCTAATAGAGATTGGATATTACGGGGGAAAGTAAGAATCACGTTTTCAGCGTAGCTACTGTCTGCCGAATAATATTTGAAAGCTCCCTCTCGCAACGCATGAATATTTGACGGAACTCATAACGCATATAAAGTCCTAGGTTTTATTGACCTCCCCGAGACATAAAGTAGATTATAAACGAGTCGGCCATCGCCGTCGCACCCTTATGTTTTAGTGATGACCTCGGGGAGTCTCCCTAATTCCATTTTGTCCGCGGCAACATATCGCTCGCTACACCTGGCGCTCTGAGGCAATTTTCTGAGTGCTTCGCTTTTATTTGTCTTGGATACTGTCTCCTGCGACGTTATCATTTAAACAGGCGCGCACAGGGTGAGCTGAAAGCAAGGGTTTTTCGAAAATCTCAATTCATGGACGAATCCTTATATATAATTCTGTAAGCGAAATTTTAGATTCAAAATCGTAGGAATTTGGTAAATCGGAGGATGATGGGAGAGGTATCAAAATAAAGGTATCGATCCAAGGCACGAGGGAAAAATATAAGTTTTTTCTAAAATTAAAAACTAAGGGGTTTTTGAGATCCCCAAAAAACGAAAAATCCCTGTAAGAAATACATGAGAATTTAAAAACGTCTGCTTTGTTTATATTAAAATATTTGGTATTAAATAAATAAATTAAAAATATAAACCAGCTGTTCTGTAAAATAATATGACAGTTAATGTAAATCATATTTTTAAATTAAATCTGCTACTTATCTATACTATCTATACTAATCTATACTAATATTATAAAGAGCTAAAGTTTGTTTTTTTGTTTGTTTGTTTGTTTGATTGTTTGTTTATATGTAGGGGGTAATCTCTGGAACTACTAAACCGATTGAAAAAATAGTTTTACTAATAAAAAGCTACACTATCCCTGAGTGACATAGGCTATAAATGTTAATTTCGATAAAAACCTTTTTCATTTCAATATTTATAAATTTATTCGGAAAAAATTCTTAGGTTATTCCTAGAATGATAAACCAACATTTTTTATGTATTTATATTTATTACCATAGCAACCAATTGAATAAAATAACAGATAATATAGCACATTATATTTCCATTAACAGCTGATTTCAAAATTTGAAGCAATTATTTTTGTATTTCTAGCTTTTAGGTTAGGGTTTTAAGTGTAGACCTGAGCCTTGCTGGTTCTTTTAAACATTATTTTAACTGCTGTTATAAAATATAATAAATAATTTGATTTAAATATTTAACATTACCATCTTAGTTTTGAGGTAATTATTAATCCTACACCTTTATTACAAATAAAACATAACATATGTTTTTAGAAGGTTCCATTGGGGGTTGGCATGCGGAGCACGCAGGGGTCTCCCCTAGTATAAATACAAAGTCATAAGATTACAGTTGATAACAATGTTATCTTTAACGAACAACACAGAGTTATCAATTAAAAATGCTTTACTTGTGAGATGACATACTAGGTAGAATGAAACACATATACTTACGGATATAGGCTACTAATTTTAAAGAGGGAACTTTTATTTGTATGCCGGAAAGAAATAAAAAGGATTTAAAAATAGGGAGGAATACAAAAGAAGTTCAAAATGGGAAAATACAAAAGGAGATCAAAAAGAATATATTAAAAAACTGATGGATATCAATAAATATGAAATTCCAAGCCCATACCTAAAAGTATTTGAAAGACTTCATGTATATATGTCCACAGACTGTTCAATGCTTTGCCGAACTAAACCAGTCCCTTAAATTGGTGGTTTACTAAAAAATGTGGACATTTTAGTTTGTGATAGAAATGATAGATACAGTGACAGATTGTTTTTTCTTATTAAATTTAAATTCAATCTTCATATCTATATATATTAAAAGAATTTGGTCAAAACCTATTTCCAATCGCCCAGCCTCTCCTAATGGACCGATTTTGATGATTTTTGTTTTAAAATGTGTCTTATTACCTGTAGATATGCCATCAAGCATTTACCGAAGTCCTAGGACATTAGGGCTACGCCCCAGTGGCATTCAAAGTTTCAATGTTAATCTTATGGAAGGTCAATCTTAAGGAAGAAGAAGAAATATTTCTTTTGATTTTATCAAGGACACAAAAACAGCTGTTCGTATGAAAAGCTTAAAACAGCTGATTTTGATCAACAACTGATTTGGATCAAATCAGTATCAAATGTAGTATTACCTTTTTGAGGTTACATTGACAAACTAAAAACAAACACAAACAAAAATCAACGAAAAATGCTAACTATATTTTAATTCAATTCAAACATTGGTTGTTACAAACCTATTATATATAAAACAGCTAATTTGGATCAAAAACTGAACATAATCATTCACAGATATGTCAAGTCTTATATATTATCATCCGTTCAGCCGCTATTCACCCAAGAAGGAGCCCCGGTATACAATCCTTCAAATTTCCCATGTTAATCTTATGGAGATAATGTTTAATGAGTTTGAGTCAGCTGCCAAATGAAACAGCTAATTTATGCTCGGTCACCTATGTACAAACAAGCAAAAGATTAACGAGATTCTTTATCGAATTTTCCACCTGCGAGCGAAGCGAAGCAGCCATCTGAGGCCGAAGGCCGAGCCGGGGTTGGGACGCGGAGCGTCCAGGGGCAGAGCCCCTAGTTTGTTTTTATAATAATTGTAGGCACCAGTCATGCAGTCAATGACAACGACAGCAACACAGCAATAAGGTTCGACGTAAGGATCAGTACACCAGAGCCCTGTCTGTACGCTGCTATCATTGAATTTGTGTGCGTTTTATTCTTCGCTAGCTTCATAAAGGCGGAAACTACAGTAGGAAATATAATATGTGAAAGAGCGACTGGCTGTGCGCAGAAGAAGGGACGGCCAATGCGCATGCGTTAACAGCTTGGAGGTCAGCGTAGCGAGCAGGGCTCTATAACAAGGTCTAAACCGTTTCTTTGATCTCGGCACTGTGCCGCCAGTTTCACTCTGACGTCACCATGCTGATACACGCTAGCTGGTAATATTTCAGTAATGTGCGCGCAGTCGTTAACTCGCTGTTGTAACTCGATGGAAAGGCTTCAGTAAAATAAAATTTAGATATCCTTAATCTAAATAAAGTACGGATTCTAACAGTATAAAAAACTTGTATTTTAAAAACAGGTATTTCGAATTTTAGTAATTGAAAATATTTGAGAATTATCACAGTCTGACATGGAAAAGTTACTAAGCGAGGAAATTTTTTATTTTTGGGTTATAAACAAACTTCCAGCGGGAAAGTTGTAGCCAATGAATTGATCTAAACTATCCAATTCACCGATTTGTGATAAAATGATTACATCATTATGAAATCGTTTTTTAAATGAGCGTGAGGAGGTGCGGCGCTGCCACTCCCGGAGTACAGTTGTTTGATACGGGAATAACGTTTATGTAGATATTGTTATTTTAAGGTAATATAGTAAATCACTTGTCCCCAGGTAATTATGTCAGCTAGAAAAAAAGTAAGCATTTTATTTTAGCATAAACTAATTATAATTTATAATTAAAATTTTATATTATTGAAGTGGACAAAAAAAGTTAAGTTGGAGGTTAACGTTTAAAAAATAATATCATTATTATAAGGTAATTATTTTAATTAAATATCAAACTCATTTTTACTTTCTCCCCCTATACCATAGTATATGGAGAAAGTATTGTATTCGTCAAAATTTTCGAGTTTGAGTTTTTGGTGGAAATATCCGTTTTGGGTCCCCCTGAACCTAAAAAAGTGGTTTTCGGAGTGATGTCTGTGTGTGTGTCTGTGTGGATGTTATCAGACCTAGAGCCTAAACCAGTTGTCCGATTTTGATGAAATTTGGTATGGAGGTACTAATTCACGGTATCTCCATGTGTTTTCTTAATTGTTGTGAATGTTTTATTTTTAAGGGTAATTTTCCCATAAAAACCCTTAAAATAACGGAAAAATCAACTTCTCTCAAAAAACGGCTCTAACGATTTTGATTAAAATTTTATAGTTTATTAGGTACCTAAAGTACTATAAACTGTAAAATTTTAATCAAAATCGTTCGAGCCGTTTTTGAGAAAAGTTGGTTTTCCCGTTATTTTATGGATTTTTATGGGAAAACAACTTTAATACAAAATCACCTCTCCTACCCCACCCTACAAGTCACCGTGACGTTTAATAATTTAAATATGTTTGTGAGAAAGTATGTGCCAGTTCCTGGTACCGTTTATTTTACGTAATTACGATTTTCTTTTTCCATCATTGATCTCTAATGTTATTTCTTTGAATGTACGTAATAATGATATTATTTTTTAAACGTTAACCTCCAACTTAACTTCTTGTGTCCACTTCAATAATATAAAATATTAATTATAAATTATAATTAGTTTATGTTAAAATAAAATGCTTGCTATGACGGACGCAAGATGGGTACGTTTTAAAAATCGAGAATATTCTAAAAAAAAAAAAACTGAAGTGAAAGCGACCGCCGTCACGCAGACCTACGCGGAACTGACAAATCAAACGCTGGGGCGTAAATTAAAAATGTGCGCCCGGAAAACGCGAGGAAACGATAAGCACAGAGTGTGGGAAGTAATGCGAGGGAGTTAATAAAACCTTAATCCTTCCACGTTAATCTTTTGTACTGTACATGTTTGAATTTATCTAGTTTTAAATATTTTCTAGTCTGTATGTTTAAAGCGCAATCGGTTTTACTCTGAATTGTTCAGATTAAAAAAAAAAAATACAAAAAAACACAGAAACAATAAAATTAACAGGGAAAACCCAGTTAATTGGTAGTCGGATATGTCATAGCGGTTTAGATTTTTAAATGGCATTCATCACCCTTTTCATGCTTAACTTTTCGCACTAAAAAAGAAGCTTAGCGGGAAAAAATGTAAAACTGAATTTCTTTTAAAAAAAAGTAAAAAATATTTCTCTCTATTATATAAAAAAGTTTTTCTACTTCTTCTCATAATTATAAAGTAATAATAATGGATTAAATACGTGTATTGCGTAGCGCAGACATATTGCATAACTTACAGGCGCCGTG
>JAGFPH010010265.1:30578-41239 GCA_018207615.1 Philaenus spumarius
GGCCGAACTGAAAACGGAGCATTTAAGGACCTATGATTATAGGAACTTTTTTTAATCGCATTGGTGAATTATTAGTCCTCATTTTTTGAGACGCCCTGTATAATAAAAACAGCAGAAAGTAAACGTTTCACTCAACAAACAGTATGTATATAAATTGACACGTCTTTCTAACTCAGTATATGTCTCACTCTAACCGTTTACAAAAAGAACAATCACGGCTCCTCTCGGTCTGGTTTCTGTAAGTCATTTTCTGATATTGCACAGTTCCGCGGGTAAAATTAAATTAGATTTTACAGTACAAGGGGAAGCAACAATAACATTGCTGCCAACCCTGAAATGTCAACAGACACAACAAGGGCAGTTGTAGTGAAGCTTAGTCCGGGTCAATGTAGACGATTTACTCAACGTATTGATTTAGACAAGTAGCACATATTGTATGGTTTAGTTCGTGTACATGAGCCAATCGTCGTTTTGTGTAACACTATATACAGGGTGTATTATTGTTCCTTTGGTCAAAACAAGAACAAAACTTCCAATAAACATAGGTCCTAAAACGCTTAGTTTCCTAGATATCCGCCATTTTGTTTTTTGCACATAATAATTCTTTTCTAGAGAACGGTTTGACTGATTGAGTTCAAACTTGGCATGAAGTTTAACCTGACAATGATATACCTCAAGAAAAATAAACGATTAAATCCAATCATGCGTTTCAAAATGGCGGCTGTTTGAAAATGTCAAACTTAAATTACTCAAAAACCGTACGTTTTAACAAAAAATGTCGAGACACATGTTTTGCAGCGCTTTTGCTTCCCTATCGGATGGTGTAACTGTCAAAACAATTGGATGAAGGATAATAGCTAAGTTAAAAGGTAATCTTATCTTCTAAAGCGAGAGATAATTGTCTGTCTGCTAAATGGATCTGGAATCTCCGTCTAAGGATTTTTTGATTTTATATGGGGCTTTTGGCCACTATAAATCGATTGGAAATGGTCACCAGTCTGGGAAAATTCGTTTTCTACGTCTTTTTATTAAATTAAAAAGTGAAATTTGTCCATTTCAAACAATACAAAGCACAGCTGATGCAAATGTTTTCAATGTCATTACAATAATCATCTGTTTTCTTTTAAACGAAGCACAGCTGATGCAAATGTTTTCAATGCCATTACAATAATCATCTGTTTTCTTTTAAACTGTATTTTATTAGAGGTAAGCCTAATGTTGTATCTATTTATTGTTACCATGGCAACGAATACTTCTGCTAAATAAACATACCCTTTATTTAGTTGTTTAATGTTATAGGCCTAACCTAAACGATGTTCACAAAAATTTGCAATAATAGTTATTGACGTGAGCGAACTAGGCCCTGCTTATAATCGAGCTTTAGCTCGGTCTCCTGGTATTGACAACAAATGTCCATACAATATTGTAGTATTTACTGTGTTGGTATAGGATGCCGGGTTGAACAAACGAATTAGTACACATAACTTAACTGTTATCCTTCCTCCGATTGTTTTGACAGTTACACCATCCGATAGGGAATCAAAAGGGCTACAAAAAGGTGTCTTGACATTTTTCGTTAAAATGTACGGTTTTGGAGTAATTTAGGTTTGAAATTTTCAAACAGCCGCCATTTTGAAACGCATGATTGGATTTAATTGTTTATTTTTCTTGAGGTATATCATTGTCAGGATAAACTTCATGTCAAGTTTGAACTCAACCAGTCAAACCGTTCTGTAGATATGAATTATTTTGTACAAAAAACAAAATGGCGGATATCTGTAAAACGAAGCGTTTTCGGACCTATGTTTATAGGAACTTTTTTCTTACTTTTTGTATGAGGAATCATATCCCAAAGTCCTGAAAGGTTTTTTTTATACACCCTGTATATATTCGGTTTACTTGAATGGAATTTTCCTACAGCTGTTTAATAAAGTGCGCAAACTAAACTACATGTGTTCAGCGTCAAGTAATTATACCTCTTTGATTTACTAAACAGCTGTACGCAAAGTAAACAGCTGATGCAGTGTATGTTTTGAAAATTTGTATTGTTATGGAACTAACCTCTTTAAAACAGATCTTTTTAGCGAATTTCCGTAAGAAAAATGAGCTATTGCAGTGACCCTTATGGTAAGAAATACGGTCGAGAGTAGTTAGTAAATGAGCACCGATCATGGTCCCCAGAACAAGTTTTGGGGTGTCATTAAAGATTATACGTATACATGTGTTCGCACTCTAGTGGCCGCATTTGGCACACACGTCGCTCGGAGTTGTCGACGTCGCTCGGACGAGTTCGTTAGCCGGCATCCTACACCAACACAGTAAACACAGCCACATTGTATGCACATTTGCTGTCAGTAGGCCTATCTTTAACTCAGCTGTCATCTATAATCCGATTGTTTTCACAGTTAAATCGATTTTTACTTTCTCCACCCTATACGTAGTACAATGGAAAAAGTATTGTTTTCGTAAAAATGTTCGAATTTGAATTTTCAGTTGAATTATCTGTTTTGGTGCTCCCATATCCCCAAAAAATTGTTTAGTGCAATTATCTGTGTTGGTGCTCCCTGAACCCAAAAATATTTTTACTGGAATTTTTTGTTTTGGTGCTCCCTGAACCCAAAACAGTGTTTTTAGAGTGGTGTCTGTCTGTCAGTCTGTCTGTATGTATACACGACCAGAGAGGACACTATTGGTCCGATTTTCATGAAATTTGGTATGTAGGTACTAAACCCTAATATCTCCAGGCGTTTTTTCATTTTTTGGAATTTTTAATTTTTAAGGGTAATTTACCCCTAAAAACCCTTAAAAACCGACAAAAATGCAAATTTCTCAAAAACGGCTCTAACGATTTTGATCAAATTTTCAGTATTTATAGTGCTTAAGATGCCAAACAAAATGACACCACCCGCTTTTATCAAAACTTCGGCGTTTTATAATTATAGGGAAATGTTTAAAAATAAACAAGTTTGTGTTGTCAATCTAGCATCGCGGCAGCGGCCGCACGGGGTAGCACCACGGTAGCGAGCACGGCCTGTAATTCAAAGGTCGCGCGATCGAATCCCGCCTGGGACAATAATTTTTTTATACGATTGAAGTAGGTAGAATATTATTTTTTTGTTTTGTTCTAAAAAGTAGTAAATAAAATGATTAAAAACAATATTATTTTGACTACAGTAAGTTGGGAGAAAGTTTGTGTCAGTTAACTGATACCGTTTATTGTTCTTAAGATAGACCTTTGTTAGGTTAAACTTCATGCCAAGTTTGAACTCAATCAGTCAAACCGTTCTTTAGATATGAATTATTTTGTAAAAACAAAATTGAGATATTTAAAAACGAAGCGTTTTCGGGCCCTTGTTTATATGATCTTTGTTCTTATTTTTAGCTATAGAATGAGCTAACGAGACATTGCCGTATAGGCCTGAATATCCCTGTACACATATGTGTTTTGGGAAAAAATATTATCTCTTGAACGGTTTAAGATTTGTGAAATTCAGCATCACGACTTAGTCTTAAATAAACGGTATCAGGAAACTGACACACACTTTCTCCCACATTATAGGAACTTAATTTTTTTATTTTTAAGAGTAATTTTCCCATCAAAATCCATAAAATAACGGAAAAACCAACTTTTCTCAAAAACGGCTCGAACGATTTTGATTAAAATTTTATAGTTCATAGTACTTTAGGTCCCTAATAAACTATAAAATTTTAATCAAAATCGTTAAAACCGTTTTTCCGTTATTTTAATGGGTTTTATAGGAAAATTACCCTTAAAAATAAAACATTCACAAAAATTAAAAAAACACCTGGAGATACCGTGAATTAGTACCTCCATACCAAATTTCATCAAAATCGGACGACTGGTTTAGGCTCTAGGTCTGATAACATCCACACAGACACACACACAGACATCACTCCGAAAACCATTTTTTTAGGTTCAGGGGGACCCAAAACGGATATTTCCACCAAAAACTCAAACTCGAAAATTTTGACGAATACAATACTTTCTCCATATACTATGGTATAGGGGAAGAAAGTAAAAAAGGTTCTAGAAGTGTCTAGTGTGATATTAGCTTGACTGTACTTATGATGTAATTTCACTGTAATTGGACGCCTAATTACGAGATACCCAAAGCCGCAATTACTGAGGATGCGATGATTACGCGTCCGACTGCCTTTCAATATCGATTAAATGTGCGAATAAAGATTCCAGGTACAAATGAATTGCACAGGTTATTGTTTATTCCATAATATAATTAACGGTATCAGGAAACTGACACATACTTTCTCCTTCATTATAGGAACTTAATAAAAAAATATGATTTCATTAAGCCAAAAGTGTATGAAAAAGAAGGTTTGCTGCAACGGGGGTATTTTTATATATGACCATTCTTTTGTAAAATTTAAAAAAAATTATTTATTTTTTTATTTTTAAGAGTAATTTTTCCATAAAAATCCATAAAATAACAGAAAAACCAACTTTTCTCAAAAACGGCTCGAACGATTTTGATTAAAATTATACAGTTTATAGTACTTTAGGTCCCTAATAAACTATAAAATTTTAATCAAAATCGTTAAAGCCGTTTTTGAGAAAAGTAGATTTTTCCGTTATTTTAGGGGTTTTTATGGGAAAATGACTCTTAAAAATAAAAAATGCACAAAAATGAAAAACGCCTGGAGACACCGTGAATTAGTACCTCCATACCAAATTTCATCAAAATCGGACGACTGGTTTAGGCTCTAGGTCTGATAACATCCACACAGACACACACACACAGACGTCACTCCGAAAACCTTTTTTTAGGTTCAGGGGGACCCAAAACGGATATTTCCACCAAAAACTCAAACTCGAAAATTTTGACGAATACAATACGGTACTTTCACCATATACTATGGTATAGGGGGAGAAAGTAAAAAAGGTTTAAAATTTAATTTTAATTCAGTTATCCACTTCAAGATGGCGACGGTTCAAACTTTTCAAAGTTTAACATTTAAAAATCATAAAGATTTTACGAAAGACTGTTAAGATATAAAAAATGTACACAATATAAAGACAAACCCAACGGTGTATCTTTTATACCATGGATTTTAGCTGATCTTGGTTGAGCTGTGTTATGTTTTGCAATGTGTAATAAAGATATATTTTAGTATATTAGTTATTAGGGTAAGTGTTTTGTATGTAAAGGTATTAACCTGTAAGACAGACCAGGAAGTATAGTATAAATACGGAAATTGTAGCAAGGTCGCGTGAAAGTTCGTTAAACGCGGAACACGGAACTCGCTTTGCTATGGTTTGTTTTGGAGATGTCAACAGGAAGCTAGACAGGTTATAAAGTATAATCCGGATCTAGAATCGGGGCCAGAGGATTGTGGTCGATGGGCCAGAGTAGAGTGGTCGGGTGATCAATGAGGGGCTGCGAATTGGGCCGATCTGTTGTAAAGGTGCGGCTATACATACACGTCACGTCACGTCCCGTCCACTAACGTCATTTTAGGTAGGGTGGCTATACATACCCGTCACGTCACGTCACGTCCAGGCACAAAAAGTAGCTCGCGCACATCTTGGCTTTCCAATCCACTGGGTCACACTACTTACTGTTGAGTCAACCATGGAGGAGTCCTTATCTTCGAGTTCCGACACCGACGAGGACATTTTGATGCTAGTTCTTTTGGATGAAGAGAACTATCCATGGTTGACGCACAACAAAACACTATGTTACTGAAGGAACGACACACAAGAAACAGGTGAACAGACACACTTCACCCCTTGAACTGATAAGGTGCAATATTTTTGTTTATCTCTGTTATGGAGCCAACAAAATATAGTCAAAAAACATTCAGATATACCAACGATGTTTCCCGACTGTGCGCGGACAAAGCCGAAGCGGAGATAAATGACGTCGCTTGACGTGACCCCTGGGTATACATACCCGTCACGTCACGGCACGTCACGTCACGTCACGGCACGGTATGCTCTCTAGAGCATTCGAATATTTTCTGGACGTGACGTGACGTGACGGGTATGTATAGCCACCTCCATTTGATTACACAGGGAGCATACCTCTGGAAAAAAGACGGGACGTGACGTGACGTGTATGTATAGCCGCACCTTAGTGTGTTGGGCCGGAAGTTGGGTCAGTTCGTCGTGAAAAGTGCGGCCAGGAAATCGAGACGGGGAAATCAGCTCGAAGTTTGGACCATCGAGATCTCAAGAAAAGGAAGACAACACACTGAGTGAGCAAAGCAAAGTATTTTGGTCTATTGTTAAAGTCACATTGTATTCAGAGTTTTGGTGTTATTCACATAAACGTAACACGCTTTAGTTGCCGGTACTGTAATCCAGTCTGTCTTATAAGGGTCAATACCTAGTAAAAGAAATGTATGTAGGATAAGTAAAGGCTAATGTATTAAACCGTATATAGTTGTATTATTGTATTGTGTGAGTAAATATAGAAATAAGTATTGCCACTGAACCACTGGATGCATTGTTATTGAACTGTTAATAGCATATTGTAGTGTACGAACCTGCGAAAAGGGTATTGCTACTTGATCGAGTTACGTACATTACCCATCAATTACATTTCCAACCACGCAGCTGACGTGAGTTGTGCAAATTTCCAAAATTAAGTTTATAGGCCTACGTTTTAGGGTTTCAACAGACTAACAAATTGGAAAATAGATCTATTCACGACGGTGCTGAATAGCTGCAAAATGCTTCGCACGCCATTCCGCATATTGGGAGTATCTTCAATAGACAAAGCTTTGCGTGCTTACCACGCCATTCAACATATTGGGACTATCTTCAATACACAAAGCATTGCGTGCTTCCCACGCCATTCCGCATATTGGGAGTATTTTCAATACACAAAGCTTTGCGTGCTACGCAAGCCATTCCGCATATTGGGAGTATTTTCAATACACAAAGCATTGCGTGCTTCCCACGCTATTCCTCATATGTTTTTGGCTAACGAACTAGTCCGAGCGACTTAGACAACCAACACGTGTACCAAATTTGAACCAAATCGGACTTAAAATGCGGCCGCTAGAGTGCGAACACATATCAGAAACGCCACACAGAATATAATCAACCGACTCATATTAGTATTCCTGTTTTACAAAGGGCGGCGCCCTTTTAAACCTTCGACACTGTGCAATGCATTTCCTTTGTCCCCCTCCCCCTATACGTCCACACACAAGGTGCATCGGTGCCACACTTTTGTTCCGTATGTGACCAACAAAATAGTATAGCACATGAACTTGTAAAATATCTAAAATTTTTAAGACATCAGTTATTAGCGAATTTCCATAGGAAAAATGACCCTATTGCAGTGACCCTTATGGTAAGAACACGTTTTGGGATGTCGTTAAATTTATATATATATATATATATATGATTTTTTTAAATTCATATATATATGAATTTTTATATATATTGCAGACCTTAGGTCTGCAATAGCTCAATATTCCTATGGAAATTCTCTAATAAGTATACCACCGAAATAGTGAACAGATCGTGGTGGAAGTAAAGAACGATGTCGAAACAAAACCACTTATAGAAGAAAGACATCGCATTATGAACTTTGAAGACATATATAAGGTATAGTGACATTTATAGCCCTACATAGAGCCTCGTTACGTATGAGATATGAGCACCCCACGCAAGATAAATTCAGTTTTGTGTATGTATTAGAGAGCTGATATATGGGACTTGTGCTTGCAAGTAAACTTTATATTTATGTCTTTCTGTTTAGGTGTGGATACCAAGTATTGTTTTTGTCGGTGAATTGATAACAGACTGTGAACACTTGTATAAGGACTTTGTTTGTTTAAATATTAAAATTTGATTGTTTACTTTCTACATGGAATATACAGAGTGTGTCATAACTCTGTACCAATCATTTCAGGCATCGTTGCTGTGCTAAAGACAATTCGCAATCTCTATTTGTAATAAATGGTACCAGAAACTGGCACATACTTTCTCGCAAACATATTTAATTTATTAAACACATTCAATGTGACTTTATAATTGTATTAAAGTAGGGATACATTAAAATAGGAGAGTAACTAATAAATATTATTATTATTTCCTATAACACTATTCGATCGATTTCGAACAAATTTGCACCAAACATGCCAATTAAGCCTGTATGGATGCACGAAAAAAGGTTTTGAATATATTAAAAAATTAACCCCCTTTTTTTTCCAAAAACCCCTAAAAATCAGTTATTATTATTTGCTAAACGAGAATTTTCAGAAAGATGCGGTTTTTTTGCATATGGTAGGGTACATTAAGGGCTAAAAATAAGCCAAATTTTATGAAAATCGTTGGAGCCGTTTTTTTTATAAAAAAATAATATAATACTTTTTGGTGGTTTGTTTTGGCAAAAATGTGGTTGTTTTTCAAAACCTTTTTTCGTGCATCTTTACAGGCCTAATTGACAAGTTCGGTGCAAATTTGTTCGAAAACTACCGAATAGTTTTCTCTCTAGCTTTGTATACATACAGACAGACATTTTGTAAAAAACACTTTTTTAAACTCAGGGGGTCCCAAAACGGATATTTCCGCAAAAATCTCAACGATTGTTTTTCCGATCACTATACTTTCTCTACACTATAGTATAGTGAGAAAGTAAAAATGAATAATTATTTGTCCTCTATCGACTCAAAAACTACCAGACCGATTTTACTGGGAAAATTTTAAATATTATCCATATTAACGTCAGGAGTGTTAAGATATTACAATTACTACAGTCTAAGGGGTTGAAATTGGATATACAATAAATATAAATTAAACTTACTTCTTACAAGCTATAATCTCAAACTGTACAATGTTATTCGTGGTACACATACTATTCACTATTCGAATACTTAAGTCAAAGGGATGAAATGGGACAACTACAGTTAAAATTAAATAATCATTTATACACTTAAATTTTGTATATGCTCAAAACCTACTCAACTAAAAATTCCATATATACAGATATTAGTACTAGGATTGGTTAGACAATATGGCCACTACAATCAAATCGATTAAAATTAGTTACATACCTCCACACATAACAAAAATTGCACAAACTTCTTACAAGCTATGAAGCTAAGTGTGTGTAGTATTATTCTTAAGTGATATAAAAAACCCCATTTGCAATTCGATTACTAAAGTCAAAGTAATTAAATTGAATAGCACCCTTAACATTAAATAATACAGTAATTAAATGGGGGCTAACATCAGTGCTACACATATACAATGAATTTCTTTAACATTAAACACCTATATGTTTACTTACGCGACAGCCTGCCTGACCATAAGAATCTTATTTTAACCACTAGTCGCTTCAAAATTAGTTTGTCCACACACTCACAGAATCGTGTTTGTTAATTTAATCTAAGTACATATTTATACAGGGTGTAAAAAAATCTTTCAGCACTTTGGAATATGATTCCTCGTACAAAAAGGAGGAAAGAAGTTCATTTAAACATTTGCCCGAAAACGCTTCGTTTTCCAGATATCCGCCATTTTTTTTTTTTTTTACAAAATAACTCGTATCTAGAGAACGGTTTGAGTGATTGAGTTCAAACTTGGCATGAAGTTTAAACCAACAATGATACATCCCAAGAAAAATAAGCGATTAAATCCAATTATGCTTTTCAAAATGGCGGCGCTTTGAAAATTTCAAACCTAAATTATTTAAAAAATGTACATTATAACAAAAAATGTCAAGAGACTTTTTTTGTAGCCCTTTTGATTCCCTATCGGATGGTGTAGCTGTCAAAACAATCGGATGAAGGATAATAGTTAGATTATGTGTTATTTATTAGTAGTTTGTTCAACCCGGCATCCTATACCAACACAGTATACAATGTATGCAATGAAGCTACTATCCTTCATCTGATTGTTCTTACAGTTACACGATCAGGTAGGGAATCAAAAGGGCTACAAAAAAAGTGTTTTGACATTTTTTGTTAAAGTGTACGGTTTTTTATTGAATCAGGTTTGACATTTTCAAACAGCCGCCATTTTGAAACGCACGATTGGATTTAATCGATTGGATTATATCATTGTTAGGTTAAACTTCATGCCAAGTTTGAATTCAATCAGTGAAACCGTCCTCTAGATATGAATTAATTTGTACAAAAAACTAAATGTTTACCATGTTGCAGCAGATGTAAGCGACATTTTATACTGAGAAGTGTTTCTATAAAAACCACTAAAATGAACGTAGAGATAAATAATTATTTAAAAGAATTGATTTCACAAATTTACACTAAGAGTTGTTCTAATAAAAACGATTTCAAGTATAATTTTAATCAAAAAGTCTTTCGCGTTAAATTTTCAACTTCGATAAAAAATACAATAATTCGACCACGCAGCTGAACCGCTGACGTGAGTTGAGCAAATTTCCAAAATTAAGTTTATAGACTGATATTTTAGGGTTTCGACCAACAATTTAGGAAATAGGTCTATTCGCGACGGTGCTGAATAGCTGCAAAATGGTTCCACGCCATTGGGATTGTCTTCAATACACAAAGCATTGCGTGCTTCGCACGCCATTCCACATATTGGGATTGTCTTCAATACACAAAGCATTGCGTGCTTCGCACGCCA
Source organism: Philaenus spumarius (assembly GCA_018207615.1). Taxonomy (NCBI): domain Eukaryota; kingdom Metazoa; phylum Arthropoda; class Insecta; order Hemiptera; family Aphrophoridae; genus Philaenus; species Philaenus spumarius. The sequence goes on from JAGFPH010010265.1 coordinate 41,182, forward strand.
TTCCACATATTGGGATTGTCTTCAATACACAAAGCATTGCGTGCTTCGCACGCCATTC
>JAGFPH010010266.1:0-41220 GCA_018207615.1 Philaenus spumarius
AAGCAATAACATAAAATTAACTAATTACTAAAATACATCACCACAGCACAACAACAGCATAAAACAAAAATCAGAGCAACATTTAACAATTATACTAAAAAACAATATTCCTGACATCAGCCTGAAAAAACTCACTTAAACAATAAAAAGGGTTATTACAAATCCAGCCATACATAATTTTTTTAAATTTCTTAATATCTACAGAAAAAGCTCCAACAGGGAGCATATTAAACATGGACATACCAATATATTGATATGATGTCTGAGTTATACTTAGTCTAGCAAAGGGCTTGTGTATAAGCATGCCTTTTCTAGTATTGTGGGTATGCACATTATGGTTCATCACCAATCCACCAAGCTTCAATTTTGTGAACATCAAACATTCAAAAACATACTGACTTATGACAGTTGGTACCTGCATCTGCTTAAATAAAGACCTACAGTGCTCATCACACGAACTAAATGTGATCAGTCTAATAGCTCTTTTCTGCAAGAGCAACACTCTGTCAATTTTTGCAGCATTACCCCAAAATAGGAGACCAAACAATAGCACACTATGAAAATAGGCAAAATAAACAGTTCTTAAATAGCTTTTAGGTAAACAGTTTCTTAAATTTCTAATCAGGTACAAAGCTTTAGACAATCTTTTACAGACAGAGTCAATGTGCTGCCCCCAGGTCAACTTTACATCTAAATGCATGCCAAGCAGTTTAACGGGTTTATCATTAGCCTCGCACATAGCCCTGTTAAGGGTAAACACAATTTCGTGTGTCTTGTCTACATTTAATAAAAATTTGTTGGCACTGTACCAAACATTGGCTTCATGCAAGACTGTACCAGTGTATTCGTTCAAAGATTTTAGACATTGGTCAGATTGAAAAAAAGTCACATCGTCTGCAAACATGGCCACCCGGGAGCAGACATTTGCCTCCAGATCATTTATCATAACTAGAAACAGGAAGGGACCAAGGACCGAACCCTGAGGCACTCCAAATTTAATTTTATTTCCAGAGGATAATACACCATTAACAAAGACCTTTTGCCATCTATATGAAAGGTAGGATTTTAGATGACAGTTGTATGAATGTTGATTATCCTCTCCGACCCATCTTCATTACAGGATGAATGCCATCACCCGTTTAAACAACTTCAAAAAGATCCTGAGAGATTTATTGCATAGGCATAGGTATGAATACAACACCTGGTACATTTTAATATAAATTGGAAATGCAAGGTCAACAACTGTTAACATTAATCCAGTTTAATTAGTAAGTTTTAAATGAAATAGTCGGGAGACGCATTCATTGTCTCACAGTACTGCAATAACACGCAGTAAGCTAAAAAAGATGTGTCAGCATGTTTCTACTCTTAGCCAGTTGGCTCTACATTCATTTTTTGTTTTTACAGGATGGAACGAGTGATTTCCTGCCAAAACTTCCATCGTTATCTCGAACTTTTGGATCCGCAAATGAAGGTGTCGAAGAGAACCTCGAAGATGCAAAGAAGATCAAAGATCAGGCACAGCTTAATTTTTTACTGATCGGTTTCAGCGACGGAAGAGTCAGTTTAAGTGTATTTGGGCTGTTTCCTTGCGGAATGGTAGATACAAAGAACTTACTCGGCGGGGAGGAATGTTCCATTATGGATGCTGAATTTTCTCAGGACATTAAATCGTTATTTGTTGTTATTAAGACTAAAACCACAGATCTGAAGCAAACGCTAAAACTATTAGTTTTAGATACAAGAGTTTTGGCTTCAAGGTCAAGAGAACTTTACGCTTTAGCTTTGAAACACGGCCATATCATCAGTCTGTTGGACTATTTATCACAAACTATGCACGCTATTACGGAAGCATGGGAAAACATATTCTTATTGGAAATAGAATCAAAGCTGGCATCGTACGCTGATAGTATGCCCGAAGGTTCGGTTTCTGCAGACTTTTTAGAATTATTGATGTTCGGTACAACTTCCGATGCCCTGGAAAACTTTTTGATGCACGATCTAAGCGATAAAGGTATAAAGAAACTCGGCCATTCCATTGAACTCAGTCACTCGAATATACAAAAACTTATTCTGAAGCATTTATTATCGGTCGGTCAGAGTTTGGCTTACCATTTAGCGGAACTAAAAGGAATGGCAAAACTCACCGATCGGTTTAAAGTTCTCGGTTTGAACGAAGAAACTGTCGCAGCATCTTTTTCTGCTGCCGGCGCTTTTCTAGTTAAATCCACCGAAGTACAGTTAGTTATCGATGATTCCATGAAGAAGTACAAGGCATTTTTCCGTTGGTTGTACGCAGTAATCTTGAGAATGACGGATGACAGGATTCCCGATCTGACATTAACCGATGTCAATCAGCAAGATTTATCTTTTATCGCAGACTATTTACACAGTTTGGATGGTATTAGCAAAATGCATAAAGAAAATTCTTCTACGACTAAATTTTCCTGCTATCTCGACAGATTAGGCCAATACTTAATCAATCAAGATCTCACCAATCCTCCTGATTCTTCTAATAATCCTTGGCAACAACTTTTAGAAGATAATCCGTGTCTTGTACAACACCCGAGTATAATTCCGAGATACAAAAAAATGTCTTTAGTACAGCAACATACGCATTTAAAAGAAGCCATTTTAGAAGTTTTCAAAACACCAGAAACTGCCATCGGGGGTTTATTCCATTTAACATTGGCGGTAGAGCTGTTGGAAGTGGGGAGTAAAGTCAAACTTACAATGTGTCATTTACCAGAAGAACACAAGTTAACATTAGCTATAATAAAGATGGATAGTGCGCCTAACGTTTTTCAATTCCTGGAAGTTCCCATCGAAAATGACTCGGCTTTAAGGAATGTCAGTATTTTTTTTAATACTTTAGATAAAATGCCTATGAAAGCACTAGACATTCAGTTTTATGTCCCGGAAACCTTATCAGTTTTATTGGAACCTCCCGGAGAAAATAGAAGCGCAGTTTTTGTACAGCTACCGACCAAACCGTTACGGGAAACTAATTCCGATGTGATTGAAGGAAACTCACTTATAGAATCTGTTGCGCTAAGATCGGTCGTCGACATGGTTGCTTCTAGTTTTGCAGTCAGTGGAAGTCGTAAAGTAGCGGTTGTATTATCAGAAAGTAGGCGCAAAGTAAGATTGTACGAGATGGAAGTGGAAGAGGAGGAAGAAGAAGAAGACGGAATGGACGGTACACTCAGTTCTACAAGAGATAGTGACAATAGTGTGCTGGATACAAGTAAAATATCCGAGACTGAATAGATTATTTCTTTATTATTTTATTTTGTATTATTTATTCTGTACTATTGTTGGTCCTCTTTTATATTGTATCATAAATTTACAAAACTGCATTTAATTGAAAACCTAGCCAAATACTTTTATTTTGCTGTAGTATCCAACTTTTTATTTTGTCTTCTATATAGAATAATATTGCTTTTTAAAATCTTCTTAGAGAGTTGCAGTTAAGAGAACATAAGGCCGATGTGTCATGGTAAAGAGCCAGTGAGTTTTTTTTTTTGCGAGTCGACAAACAGTTTCATGTATATGTATGAGTTATGTCCAGAAAGTAAGTTCCGTTTCTATTTTTATCTGCGGTAGCATTGCGATCAACAGGTGCTTGTTTATAATGTTGGTATAGATTGAAAATCCCGCCGCTTGGGAATCGGATCTGTGATTCGTTTTCTGAATTCAAAGAAAGTTAAACCAATTGACATTTATTGTCAAATCTGTGAGGTTTATGGAGAAAATGCAATGAGTGATTCAATGGTGAGAAGATGGGTCCGACAGTTCAATGAAGGACGTGATCAAGGAACGATGAAGAACAAAGTGGACGTCCATCTTTGGTTACTGATGAACTGATTCGTGTAGTTAGCGTAAAGATTAAGGGAAACCATAAGGTTACAATTAATGCTCTTGCCACCGAATTTCTGTAAATTACACGACTACTAAATTATGAAATTTTTGAAACGTTACGACAAAGAAGGCGATAACTTTCCGTCTCAGATAGTCACGGGGGATGAGACTTGGTTATGACACACCTGAAACTGAACGGCAATCGATGTAATGGAGGCACATTTCGTCCCCAGCAACGCAAAAACTCAAGACAATCTTGACATATCAAAAAGTCATGTGCACAGTGTTTTGGAATGGACGAGGCATTTTACTGATTGGTTTTTTGTTGCGAGTTAAAACAATCAATAAAGATGTTTACTTTGAGACGTTTAAGCGCCGAAGAATGCTTTAAAAGGTGTTGTTTTCTTTTTCATGACATGCTATTCAGTAAAATGCTTACTTTTCGTGTGAAAAAAGGTTCTAAAAAGATAAATTTGATGCAACTTTCCAAAAGTTACAGATTTTTGCCAAATTTTCAACGCAGCTTTGTGCGGTAATCACATGCTGTATAACAGAATGATAAGAACATGAATTGTAGGAAATTGTATTTTTTTCATTTTAATATAGGATCAATTTTACGTAAAATACTTACTTTGCAATTTATAAGCCAAAAGAAAACAAAAACTATGATTTTTAGTGGTTTTAATATGATGCCTCATATTTGCCGAAACAATTTTGCTCGACTCAACTTCAAATTTGTGTTCACACACCAAAAAACATAAATTAAGCCACTGAAAACAATTACACCAAAACTTTCCATTTCTACCCTTTTTTGAATACCATTTTACTGGACTTAAGTAGGCTACTTCATTTCGTGCTTTTTAAAAAATTTTATCATACTTAATTTTGACGAATTTTAATCCCCTTTTTACCCTTTTTAACTTGTCCTCTAATTAATTTTAATTATTTCCACTAATTGTTGCCATTGCAATAGGACAACTAGCCGTTGCAATTGTTTGGAAAGTTCCACATTAAAAAAAAATCATTGGCAACAATTTTGTAATCATCCTCAGTCGGGATTAGCATATGCTCAGTATATATGAGGGCTATTGAGAAAGTAAGAAACGTTTCCGCCTGACGCCGCTAGGTGCATGCCGATCGCGTATAATTTGGTGTGTGCATGATCGGCTACTCAGTCGGCGTCAGAGATAATAATACCAAGAGTAGTCGACGTGCAGCCGTAACAACGGGACTAATATTCAAATTAGAAATGTGCTCTGCAATTGAAAATCCTGTCAGTTGTGAGGTGCGGTCTGACACAGTTTTTGTTGGCAAAAAACCTAAAACTGATACAAATTTATCGGCAACTGTGTGAAGTGTATGGAGACAATGTAATGAATGAAAGTTCCGAAAATGGTGCATTCGGTTTAAAAATGGCCGAACCAACGTTCATGGTGAAGAGAAGAGTGGACACCCGAGCATTGTGACTGACGATCTGGTCGCTAAAGTTGATGAAAAGATTTGTGAAATCCTCCCTTTCACAATAACAGAGCTTTCACTTTGTTTTCCACACGTTTCACGGACTTTTTTGTTTGAAATTGTCACTCAAAAGCTAGGCTACCGCAAATTTTGTGCAAGATGGGTGCCAAAAGTGCTTACAGACCACCATAAAGGTCAGCGAATGGAAGCAGCTTTAAAATTTCTGGACGCCTGCCACACACATGGTGATTCATTACTGGATCGAATCGTAACTGGTGAAGAGACTTGGGTGAGACACGTCAATTGCGAGACAAAATTACAGTCCATGTGAGGCACACAAGATCCCCAAAAAACCAAGAAAATGTTTGCAAACCTTGTCAACAAGGAAGCTTGTAGCGGCTGTGTTTTGGGATAGGCAAGGTGCAACAATAAACTCTGAGCAGTACTGTCAAACTTTGCGCAACCTTAGGAGGGCAGTTCAAAACAAGCGCCGAGGAAAGTTGTAGTCCAAAATTTTGTTTTTGAATGACAATGTCTGACCTCACACGGCAAACCGCACTCAAGAACTCCTCAATTCGTTCAAATGGGAAGTTTTCTCTCATCCGCACTATAGTCCCGATCTAGCACTAAGCGATGTACACTTGTTACCAAGAATGAAGACCTGCCTAGCAACACAGTGCTTTGACGACGACGGGGAGCTCCTGGTGCGTGTCGCTGGGTGGCGGAGATCACAGGCGGCAGATTTCTACGACGAAGGAATTTCAAAGCTTGTCCACCGCTACGATAAGTGCCTCAATTTGTTTGGTGACTATGTGGAAAAGTAGAATTTTAGTCACTATTTCAGATGTATATAGTAAAATGTTTTTCTTGTACTTAGTCTTTTTTTAATTTCAAAACGTTCCTTACTTTCTGAATAGCCCTCGTAATTTTTCCCATATTCATCTAGTGGTCTCTTTCACCATTTGTCCCACTGTATTGTCTCCCAGTCTAAAATTGAACGGCAGTGTTCTAAATGACGATCCAATGGCAAAATATCTGAAAAGGCATATGAGAATAAATAATTTCTATTAGCCCTTTGCGATCGAATGGCCAGTAGTACTGGCCATGCCAAGGTTGCAGACAGCTCGCATATGTTTTGTCGTAATTTGTCCTCTCCGCTAGGAAGGCCAGTACAGCTGGCCGTGCTACTGTCATTGCCAGCTCGCCATATTTGTTGTTTCCCTTCCCAGCTCCTGTTATTTGCACACTTATAGTAAATGTATAAAGAACAAGTAAAGGCCAATTTAAAATTGATTTTGATTTATACTAAATAATAACATAGATCATGAATAATAAATAGCTCTTGCAGCCATACGGCAGCAGTGTGGTGAAAATTAGGTTTTCGGGAAAATAGTGCATGATTGCGCAGCGAGGTAGCGCTAGGGAGGTAGCATTGGTGTTTCACACAGCTTCCGTCGTTTCCCCAATAGATAGCGCCAAAAAAGTCGAATTTCCAGTGGAACAAAATATTGCATTGGATCGGAGTTCTGTTAGGTTATCCAAATACAATGATAATACTAAGATAAACATACGTTTAAGGAATGAAACTTTTATATATATTTTTTTAACACACATAACTAAATACCGTTGTTTTAAAGTAGGGCTTTACAGTAATGTTATACTTAGGTATATCATAACACAGACCAATATGTAGTCCAGGATGATTGGTACAAGACTTGCAGTAAAATTTACTACGTTTTCTCTCTTTGCCAGCCCCTCTATCATTGCATTTTGCACAGTCATTTATCTTTCCGCCATTAAGAGGATATGGTAAATTAAGCTTTCAATAAAAACATGTAGTTATTTAGTTCAAGAGTTGCCCGATAGGTTTCAGCCCTCACCAGACATTATTACAGTGACTTGATAGAGACAGTGTGGCCAACGAGCGCTGGCCGCCATATTGTTTCCAACTCAACACGGGTTTATATTAGCGTAGGGACGATTTTTCGCATTTAACTCCAATTTCCGCTTCAAAATTGTTTTTATGCAATTGGATTAATACATTGTCACAACAATTGTCAAGTATAAACCATTTTTTTCGATATATTTTCCTCACTAAATGAATGAATACAGAAAATACCGGCTGGCACTTTTTTACTACTCGTGCACATTATCATTTAAACATTTATATAATCTAATTAAATTTAGTGAAGTATATACTATTATTATTTTTCTTCATAAGAAAAGTACAAGCAATATTTCTGTGTAGTTGAATTTTTAACAATTATAAACACAATTTGAGTAGTTTAGTACAAAGGGAACAAAACTACTAAGGTACATTTAGTCCTTTGAAAAATACCTAAAGTTTTTTAAATTATAAATCCAAAATTAGAAAATGTAAAAAATCTGTTTTAAAAGAAACAATTAACAAAATATTTTTTTCCAAAAATAAATTTTTGGGAGAAAAATATTAAACTTCGGCAAAATTCAAAAGTTTACGTATTTAAAAAATGTATGAATACTTCAAAATGCAAAATTAGGGTTTCTAAACTATATTATAAAGGACACATACATGCTACCCAAAAATAACTTCAAGTGTAATTTTGTGCGTTGTTTTATATAGGCCTATATTTTGTATTCTAAAAACTAGTAGGCCTAGTTTTTGTTTTTCCACGATAACAAAGTTCATAAAAACACAAAATATGTTTCCGACAAGGCATAAAATAAAGAATAATATATTCTAAATAGGCTTACACAAAAATATAGTAAACACATTATTTAGTAAGTATACTATACCGTATTGAAAAGAAAAAATATGGCGAGTAGGCCTAGGCGTATTGTAAATTTTACCTTAAAAGGTTAAAAGAAACAAAATATGTTCCAAAAAGGCATACAACGAAGCCTAATTTATTATATCAAAAATATATTAGGACTACCGGTACCACATTATTTTGTAAGTAGGCTATTACAGAAAGCATTAGGTAGGCCTAGTTATAGTTTTCACGCACTCAAGCAATTAATAATAGCCTACAGTGACAAGAGATAAAAGTAGACTATAATGTAATAAACCATGTACCAAATAAATCTGAAGAATCTCCTGAGTACAATGATATATATAACTTAATTACCGTATTGCTAAAATAGTACTCTAGGTAGGCTACTCTTTGCCAGAAAGAAGGTTAATGGGAGGAGTGAAAATAATAAATACAATCATATACAATGAAAAATAATTGCGTACATACTTTATTTTAGGTATACATCACTATTTACATTTTGTTTTCTTAATACTTGTACTTAATACTGTCAAAACCACTAAAAGGGCCAGTTATCTATAGACTGTAATTTCAGTTTTCACTATGTTAACACTAAATTACAACTGAACTATTTAATAAACGTAATAACTAAATCATAAACTAGGAAAACCATACAAAAAGCAAGAAAAACAATGAAATAACCGCAGTAATATCACAAAAATAACTAATTCCTATTTAAATAGCATTACAGTAAGCAGAAAAATGGAAACAATATGGCGCAGCCAATAGAAAACAAGACGTCCGTTGACCACACTGTCTCTATCTAGTCACTGTAGACATTATAATACTTAGAAAATAGCATGTGTCCAGTGGTACTGGCCATTCGAGCGATAGGCGTATTATATCTTAGCCAGTACTACTGGATGTACGAGCTGTGAGGACATTATAGCAAAAACGAATACGACCTGACTCACAAATGGCGGCGGCCAGTACAGCTGGCTATCCGAGCTCTGAGGACAAACTATAAATACTGTCTTCGAGCACAAAGGGTTAAGGAATTTATTTGAATTTACATCCCAATATTGTAATTGTTTCCAGTATAATTAATTAAGAAAATATAGAATGAAAACCAGTTTAAGCAAATATTCATTACTAAAAACGTATTTATTCAGCCAAGCTGGCCTTATTGGTAGTCAAGTGCAATACATAACTAAATCTTACATTAAAAAATGTTGTAATGTACAATTTAGTAGTTATGTACCGGTATAACCTACATTACTGATGAAGTCAGATTGACTGGACAAATACGAATGTAGTAATCAATATTTATTTGGTTTAAACTGATTTTTGGGGAGTTTTCATTTGATGATATTTAACTTATCAGTTTGGGTTGCTCAGCTATTGAAATTTGCCCAGAAATATAAGTTTGATTTTTATTATATATTGAATCGTGTGATTTATTTCACACATTCAAAGCTGAGGAAAAAGTGAAAGTACTTCAAAGATCAGTATGCAATAGAAATTAGGAAAATTAAACGGCACAAGATCAGGAGTCGCAGCTGGTGAAACGGAGGACAATAAATGGCCACAATTCAAGTTGCTCCTTTTCCTGAAACACATCGTGCTTGCAAAATTACCCACCGGGAATTTGATTATTGTTCATAATATATCAACCGATCTGGTTTGAATCGGGATGTTCAGAATCGCAAGCTGAACCATCAAATCAAACTTTTTAACAGGTGACAGATTCGATGCTTGATGGCAATGAAAATGAACTAAATAATTCTGATGTTCTCACTGACTTTGAATTTGACAAATTACGATACTAACTTTCGACAATGTCATTGACAATACACAAACAAGTAGACGATCTACGTCACTTCGAACAGATCATATCACTAATTTTACTTCAATCATAGATCATGAATAATAAATAGATCTTGTATCCATACGGGGGTTGTGTGCCGGAAAAAAGGTGTTCGCGAAAATAGTACATGATCGCGCCGCGAGGTAGCGCTAGGGAGAAAGCATTGTAAGCATTGGTGTTTCCAACCAGCTTCCTTCGTTTCCCCAATAGATAGCGCCAAAAAAGTCGAATTTCCAGTGGAACAAAATATTGCATTTGATCGGAGTTCTGTTAGGTTATCCAAATACAATGCTTCAATCAAACAGCAGGCGAAACGTAAGACATAATTGTTGACATAGAACGAGAAAAATTACAGCTCATGCTTGACAAAATCAAGAGAAGACAATCTTCTGAAAAAAAGTGACGATGAAGACTTGCATTTCTGAAAAGATTATTGCATACTCGACTATAGGACTCTGAATTTCCGTAATCAAATTGAAGAGGTTGTAGAAAGGTTTGCCTACCCTTCCACCTCTTATCAAATTACAAGTCCTTATTCAACCGAAACATCATTTTCCAATCCTGATCCGTTTTGTATCCTCCTCAGGGGACACAAGTTAACGTTTCGACCTTACAGCCGTTATAAATTATTTTCAGCCGTTTTAAAATAATATCAGTCACTATTTTGTATTAAGGGTCGGCTCTAGTGAAACAGAAAGCAACCTGCGACTCCCTATAGCGGCGGTAGGTTACGCGGACATTGCTCATCCTAAATCCATTTAAAACCCCGCAATTATTCAAATAGCGTTTTTTAAAAAATACCAAAATCTTGGGGACAAAATTCTTCATCCGAATGGCTTGGTAATTTTTCGCTATAATTAATAGTTACAACGTAAAAAATATTTAAAATCACCCTATAGCGGCGGTAGGTTACACGGACATTGCTCAGCCTAAATCCATTTAAAACAAGCAATTGTTCAAATAGCGTTTTTAAAAAAATACCAAAATCTTGGGAACGAAATTCTTCAGGCGAATGGCTTGGCAGTTTTTCGCTATAATAAATAGTGACAACATAAAAAAATATTAAAAATCAATGTTTTAAATTGTTAATAAATATTAAACAAAATATTTTTCTTAACTTTTATAAAGCCATTTGCATGTATATTGACCATAGCTTTAAAACGACATATCGTTTATAATTTTCCGATCAAAAATAAAGGAAAAATTTGGATTTTAATTTAACATTGGTCTTATGGAGTGTCAGCCAACATGGCCGACAGCTAGAGCCGACCCTTAATATTTGAAAGTTATTTAAATAAACGGTATCAGTTAACTGACACAAACTTTCTCCCAACTTACTGTAGTCAAAATAATATTGTTTTTAATCATTTTATTTACTACTTTTTAGAACAAAACAAAAAAATAATATTCTACCTACGTCAATCGTATAAAAAAATTATTGTCCAAGGATTCGATCGCGCGATCTTTGAATTACTGGCCGTGATCGCTACCATGGTGCTACCCCGTGCGGCCGCCGCCGCGATGCTAGATTGACAACATAAACTTGTTTATTTTTAAACATTTCCCCATAATTATAAAACGCCGAAGTTTTGATAAAAGCGGGTGGTGTCATTTTGTTTGGCATCTTAAGCACTATAAATACTGAAAATTTGATCAAAATCGTTAGCCGTTTTTGAGAAATTTGCATTTTGTCGTTTTTTATGGGTTTTTATGGGTAAATTAGACTTCAAAATTAAAAATTCCAAAAAATGAAAAAACGTCTGGAGATATTAGGGTTTAGTACCTACATACCAAATTTCATGAAAATCGGACCAATAGTGTCCTCTCTGGTCGTGTATACATACTGACAGACAGACACCACTCTAAAAACACTTTTTTGGGTTCAGGGAGCACCAAAACAAAAAATTCCACTAAAAATATTTTTGGGTTCAGGGAGCACCAAAACAGATAATTCAAATTCGAACATTTTTACGAAAACAATACTTTCTCCATATACTACGTAGCCTATAGGGTGGAGAAAGTAAAAATCGTAGAAAAGTACGACTACTTTTACCTAGAATGCGCTGGCAAAGCCTCTCACCGTATAGTCCTTAAGGTGAGATATCTGTACTTTTTCTGTAAGGTCCATATTTAAAAGTATTAGTATTAGTCAAAAAGTCATAACTTTATAGTAAAAAACCACTACCGGTAACGCACTTTTACCTAAATTTTATTATCTTGTTACCAGTATTTGATATGATTGGAGAGACAGTTTAAAAAAAACGACCTTAATTTTAAATAAACGTGATAATAATATTAATAATAATAAGGCCAAGACCTTTTAGGTGTAAAGTATAAATCAGTCAAAAAATAGTTTACTTCATACATTCCATTGTGCTTTGTGTATGTGTTAAGAAAAGGTAATTTTAATGATATAAGTTTACATTGCTTGCAAATGCAAATTTATTTAGTATATTATAATTATAGCCTATATTGTGAATACTATAAATATACATAATGTGCATTTGTAGTATGTTTGCCACTGAATTGCAGTTTTTGCTTTACCTATAATATACCAATATAGCATGCTACTTTTTTTTAATAATTATTGATTGATTTGTTGTCAATTTCATGTTATTTTAAAGTGTGCTGTGATTTAACCTTTTGTTATCTTATGTTTTATGTTAGATTTAAATACCAGGGGCATGGCAACCAAGTTTTCTTAGTCAAAATTCGAGATATTTATCAACAATACCTATAAAACAAACACTTCAAATAGGAATATTCAAAATCAATTTGTAAACTTTACTGATAATTGTTTCTGTAATAAAAAAACATGTCATATAATATGTTTAATTTTTAATTCTTAGACTAGGTATGGAGAGTAAAATTTATAATCAGCCTCCTCGCCCTATTGCGATGTAGGTGTATGAGCAAGAAATCACTGTAGAACCTAGTGTAAAGTTTAATTTTATAACTATACATCTTAAATCAATGTAAATAGGAAATATAATTCTACAAAATTTAATGAAACAAATTGTAAGCAAACAAAAAGCATCACCTTAAACATAAACTTACCTCACTTCATGTTAAATAGCTTATTTGTAAGAATTGAATTAATACTGCACCAAGTTTTTATACATGTTAAATTGACACGATTGGCATAGGCCTACTCTGCTATCCTATGGTTTAGCGGAACAACTTAGTGTCACTTTTATTTTAAATTTAATAATTTATAGGTTAAATAACAAAAACAAATTTAAAAATTATCGTATTGCTGAACACATACGGCAAAACACTAAATTTTCACATTATAGTAGGCCCAAACTAAACGATATATATATACAAACTAATGAAAATGATTGGCATAATTTATATTAACATATAAATTAACAATTACTATATCCAGCTTATGCGCTAAATTATATTATGCAATTATTTAGTATTACTATGTGTGATGTCGCAGCTTGTTTTAATTTGTAAAGCTATACACATATGGCTTAGGCCTATACATATATTGTACATTGTAAAACTAGGTAATAGCAACAACTTCAACCAGAATACAATTTTTAGTTAATAAGCAAACTACAGTAAACAAATGATGTAATTTATATTATTACGTTGAGATCACATACTGTACATCTTGGCTACGTTAGTTTCCAATTCGTAGCGTAAGTTTACAACACGCTATCCTGATGATATTTTTGCAGACAAGGAACTTTTTATGTAGAAAAGTACAAAATGCTGCCAACTTAAAACTGACTAGAGACTGTAGGCTATTTTTTTTATTTGTTGGCACCTCTGGTGAGGTGGCGTGTTGTAAACTGTACTCCCAATTCGTATATCTACAGTAGAGCCGCGGTTCCGATCCCCGACTAACCGAGTTCCAGGTTAACCAAGGTAGCCAAAAATTAAAAAAATTAAAGTCCCATCTATATGAGTTATCCTTGTAAGTATAGGCTAACCTACAAATCCATGTTCTAATTGTATAAATAAACATAACCTAGCGAAACATAATCCAATATCGCATAGCCTAGGTATTATAAAGACAGTAACTCACCTTCCATTATAAATAAACAAATCAAATAAACTATTAAATATATTCAAGAATCATAGGCAACTCATAAATGTACCACAAAGAACAATAAATCTGAGAAAATTCACTAATGAAAGAAATAGCCTTATTTTCTATCGGCCAAAGTTACCAAAGACAACACCTACTAATTCACAACATAATGTTAATAACTAATCACAATACCAGAAAACACAGTACACATTTATTTATTTATTGATTATATAATTTTATTGAAAATCCAAGTAAATTGAAGACGTATGTACATAACCAAAATAGATAACTGTCAATCTGTTAAGTAGGAAATTATGAGATGAAATACATGAGTCAGAAGACAGACTAGTTAAAATCAAGCAAGTCTCATCTTGTTCGTAAATTGTTTATCTGTCTATGAGAAATTAATTTCACCCTCAATGTAAACTAAAAACCCAGGTCCTTCAGTAGCCTACCTCAAACATAGCCGATCTTTAAAAATTTACTAATTTGCTAATCTTTATTCACTGACTTTAAAACTTTATGTGTTGTAGAAACTTCGTTTCTAAAATCAAATGTAGGTAGGCTACTAGTCGCTTCTCATACATTGTCTATAATGATACTGTAAACAATTCCATCCGTATGTAAACGTGTCGTAACACACTAGCCTAGTTTTTCCTACTCCCACCATGTCTATGCCTGTGAGTTTTCAATCTGCTTTATCTTTTAATATTACTAGGTTCTGTCCCTTTACACTTTTGTTTGTCATACGCTTTGTTTCAGTTATTCATGAAAGCTTTTCCATTTTCTGCATATAAACTATATAAAACTTAACTTTGTCTTAAAAACTGTACAAATTTACCATAAAGGTAAAAAAAAAAAATAAGGTGAAACTAACTAAAATATACTACATGGGTTATCAAACTGTGACAAATTGCTGAAGTGCAGAAACAAGGGACTAAGAGAAAGTTGACAATAGACTTTTTTGGTCCCACTGCCCAAAACATAAACTTGTGAATGGCGGTGCTTTATTTCAAACATGTACCAAGTAAGGGCTATAAGCAAATATTATTAATTTACAATAATAAACTATTTCAGTTTCAGTTGTTTCGCTCCTTACAACAAACATCCATGCCTTCCAAATATTCAATCACTTTCGGAATTCTTACTGGTAAGTGCTCAATACCATTCTAATTAGAAAAAAGTGTATATTGTTAATGTTTTGATAGGTATGTATGTTCAATTTCCTCAGGCACTTTTGATTCTTAATAATTCATTTAAGGTTATATTTATTTTTAAATTTAAAAAGAATTTGTGTTCACAACATACATTAAGTATTTTGAAACCATTTTTTAAATATATATAAGCCTACATAAATAATTACTGTGAATAATAAGAAATTATAATAATTAATTATTGTATGTATTTGTGCAGTAAGTGATCGGTGCTTTATCAAGAAAGCAGTTGATGAGAGTGGTCCTGCTCTAGAAAAAGTTTTAAATGAAACAACTGACTGTCGAATTGAAGCCAGAAGTGTTGTGCCTGATGAATTGGATAGCATTGAGGTATTTGAAAATTTTTCCCACAATATTTTTTATTACATTACCCCGCCTCTAAGGATTCATAGTTTGTCTTGTCTGTCTCTAATAAAGGCGTTCATTACTATCTTTTGAAGCTCTCTTATAAAGAAATTAGGCTGTTCTAGTATGATTCCCAGTTCAATAATAGCTCAACATACAAAATTTGAATTAAAAAATATATTTTGTTTTAATTTTTATACAGCCAGTTATATTTATAAAATCTTAATTTAAAAAAAGGCATTGCGACAAGAGTCAACCTAAAATCGTAAAGATTTTTCAGAGATGTAAGAGGACAACAGAGGTCAAAGCTACTTTTTCTTAGTCATAAAATTCTGGATTTCTTAGAAAAAACTGACTTTTAAGAAAAGTAATGTTTTTAGTTTTTATAATACATGTTTAATTTTTGTAACCAAAGGTGTAAAATTTTATAATTATATGCAAAAAATTTATCTTTAGTTTTTATTCTAACAAATAGTTTAAATATTACGTAGTATATGTACAGTTTTATAATTTTCTTTTAAAAATACATTATTTTCTTCAACATTTTTTGTAGTTTCTATTAAATTTATTTTGTAAAATCACAGAAAAGATCTTTTACCCAGAGAGTAAAAAGTTTTATGTCAAAATCTGTAAATTGACAGGCACAACAACAGCCCACCTGAACCTTTTTATAATTGAGATTATGTTATGGTAAAGCCAAAAGGGAGGGAATTGACTACTCCAGAAAATCTTTAATCCATGGTAAAACGTCAGTATCTGGTCACAGTCCGTAACCTTTGGTCTGTGAGACGTGCACACACTTGTCCGATTTATTTATACTTTCGGTTTATTCTCAAACCTTTATTTTGTTTTACCAAATTTTTATATGTTTTATCTAAGATTATAAATAACAAAATCAATTAAGGTGATTTAAATAAGTTAACCTTCTATAATAATTAACATAATTAACTCTGTAGCAATGTTAACAATGTTTTTGTATTAGTGCTTAGAAAGTGAGTGTTATATCATTTATTTTTTGCTATTTTTATATTGTTCTTTGGTATTGCAGAAAACCTTGAAAGAATGGTCTGATGAAAAAGATATCCATGTGATCTTGACCACTGGGGGAACAGGTTTTGCTCCAAGAGATGTTACACCAGAAGCTACTAAAAATGTTATAGACAAAGAAGCTCCAGCCATGGCTGCGGCTATTGCGAAAGGGAGCTTGGATAAAACTCCGATGGCCATGTTATCCAGGTAACATTTTAATTTATGTTTCTGATTATTTGTTGATGGATTGGATCATAATTTTCAAAATATATTTGCACGTGTCCATTCTTTTTCAAAAATTTAATCGTTTAGTTTTCATCAAATTGTTTATGCACGTTCATACAATCATTGAAAAACAGAATATTAAATTTTAACATCCCAATCCTGATTTAAAAATTGTTACGTCTTGGAGGAAGTTGTACCGTATCAATGATGCACATGCTACAATAACAGTTTACTATAACAGTTTACTACAACAGTTTACCATAACAGTTTACCATAACAGTTTACAATAACAGTTTACAATAACAGTTTACAATAACAGTTTACCATAACAGCTTACTATAACGGTTTACTATAACGGTTTACTATAACGGTTTACTATAATGGTTTACTATAACAGTTTACTATAACAGTTTACAATAACAGTTTACTATAACAGATTACCATAACAGTTTACCATAACAGTTTAAAATAACAGTTTACCATAACAGCTTACTATAACGGTTTACAATAACAGTTTACCATAACAGTTTACAATAACAGTTTACCATAACGGCTTACCATAACGGTTTACTATAACGGTTTACAAAAACGGTTTACTATAACAGTTTACAATAACAGTTTACTATAACAGTTTAATATAACAGTTTACAATAACAGTTTACTATAACAGTTTACAATAACAGTTTAATATAACAGTTTACAATAACAGTTTACAATAACAGTTTACTATAACAGTATACAATAACAGTTTACTATAACAGTTTACAATAATAGTTTACTATAACAGTTTACAATAACAGTTTATATTGTTATGTATATGTCTCACAAGTCATTACAATATTTTGTTTTGTTTTAAATTGTATGTTTTGTTTTTGCTATAGCTTGATATGTATTTTGTTTAGAGCTGTGTGTGGAATCAGAAAACAAACTTTGATTATAAATTTACCAGGAAGTAAGAAAGGTGCAGTGGAGTGTTTAGGCTTTGTAATAATGTGTATACCTCATGCAGTTGCATTGACTAGAAACTGGTTAAATCAAGTCCAGCAAGTTCACAGCACTATACAAGCCGGCAGTATTTCTAATGTTGTGAGTAACGAATATCAGATAAAATAAAATTAGATGTGAATATTTCAAGCAAAAATGTTATACTTCTTTAAATGTATAATTACAAAGAATTCTTCAAAACTAATAAGCCAAACCAAACATACTGAACATTTTCATGAAATTCCTTGATTTATAACTGTGTATGATTCTAGATACATCTCAATTTATTTATTTTAATTTATGAGCATTGGGTAAATTTTCTCTGATATCCAGGCGTTGGTGACCGCTCAGGGTAAAATTGAATTGAATTTGTGAAAGTTTATTTTTTACTTCATTTACTATGTAAACTTTAACATTTGAATAAAACTGAAAGCTTATTTATATGAAAAATACAAGTAGGAAAAGAAAAATGTCTATATATTTAGTCCAAAAATAATTAACCCTTTAAAGTTTTTAAGACATTACTTCAAGTCAAAGTCACTATTTTAAGGTACTTGTGTTGTCACTTTTCTTAGTCCATGTTATAAAATTGTTACTGTCGAAAGCACATATAAATAACGTCATCTATCCAAAACTTTGGAAAAACGCCCACTCACTTCCGAAGCCAAACGTAGAAGCAGCTTCCAGGAGAAGCAAGCTAACTCTGTAGACAGTGTGTACTTTGTTCCTACGCAATTCATAAAGACTTCCTTCATTGATACTTTTTAACCCTAGAACTAGCATCGTTAAAGCTAAAATTGAAAAGCCCGTTTATAGCATTTTGCAAGCATATTTTAAAAAATTCGCCAAAAATAGTAAATGAACCCCAATCCAAAAGTGTTCAATAGTTTTTTTTGTATTTTTTCGTAAGCGTAAAAAAGTTTTGTAATTTAGTTCTAAATAAAACTGTATAAAAACATTTATCAATTTCAAATTTCTTATTTTGAAAAACACAGTTTTTATGTTCCAAATACACGACGCTAACAAAACTAGGCCTAGATTGAAACTTAATTTACTAACGACGCTAACAAAACTAGGCCTAGATTGAAACTTAATTTACTAAATACATGCTTTGCCCAAAATAGAAATGTTATTATAACAAAGTGTAGAGGATAAATCAAAGAAAAAAACAGTATACTTGTCTTTCCTTAATTCACAAAAGTGTTTGAGTTATCTTTATTTGAATAACAAAATGACATCAATCTAATAAAACGTCGCCGGTCGATACACTACGGGCAGGAAGGGTCATTTGAATACCGTGGGAACCCATGCGCCAGACGATCTCACTAGAATTCCCTAATTATGTACTTTTCATTGCCGTCTAGACAAACAAAAAACTGGTTATTTCTAGTTCAATTCCTACCGTTAGAAAGGTCAATCTTTTCTCTACAAAATGCTGTAAAGCAATCTGTCAAAACATGTGATATAGTAGGCGTTATATCGGTTGACAAATGGGCTGTTTCATTGGTTGAAAAACTGTCCAATCGCAAGGGTTTACAGAAATCTTTTGAATAAATTCTGTAAAATAGTGACATCTGATTGGAAGGCATCATTAGAAAGATAAAATCTTGACGAATCCGATGGTAGCTTTATAATCGTGATATAAATACTTCTGTAGGTGGGCTTGAACGTTGAAGAAGTGGGAAATAACAGTACAATTGTATGCAGATTCGCGCGCGGAAATAGCTGTAGCCCGATATGCATATTTTAAAACGATGATTACGTATGTAAATATACGTTTTACGAAAAAGTTGTAAATACAAAAATTAAAGTTTAATTCATTTCCTTTCTAATGGTGCCAGTTTTATTACGATTGGATGATTTTAAGTGGATTAAATTATGGATTATGCAAATATATGCAAATTCTCGCTAAGGTTCGAGCGGGTTGCATTTGCGCCCGAGAGACTGTGCAGTCTCCCACTTTGAGGGTTAATAAAGCTCTCTCTAATTCGCTGTTGACATGGGAATATACTGACCTATTCTGTCTTGTCCGTGCAATTTCTACAAAATCAAGTTTTCGGGAATTTCTGTAGGAAAGATGAGCTATTGCAGTGACTCTTATGGCGAGGGAGTACTCATTGAGCACAGATCATGGTTCCCAGAACACGTTATAGAATGTTACTAATATATGTGTTTGCATTCTAACGGCCGCATTTTACATCAGATTTGGTACAAACGTTGGTCTTCTAAGTCGCTCGAAAGAGTTCGTTAGCAAAAAAACTCCAACTGCACTGCAAGCACGTTATTGATTGGAAGTAAACATTTTTTGAGGCTTCATACCGGAATGAAACTTTAGAGTGTTTTATCTATAAAACCTTTTAGCCGGTCTGCTTCCATGAAAGTACTCAGTTCAAATCCACGTTGGATATTTTACCATGGGGGGCAGCTTGCGGCCGGGATGCAAACTTGCGAAGCCATAAGGCAAGGTGTGCTGAGTAAGGGCTAGAGGTTGAGGAGGTGAAAACTTATTCTACTAATATATTTCATAGGCGCAGGTAGCTGATTAGCGCCTTCGTGAGTAGACCTATTTCTCAAATAGTTGGTGGAACCTTACATCGTATAAACTTAATTTTTGAAATTCCCTCAACTCGCGTCAGTGGTTCAGCTGCTTGTATTGTTCGCCATCACTTTACCACCTACTATCAATGGTACAAATTATTCATTTTTTATTTTAATTACTTTTTTTTAGGATGTTTAGATTGTTACCCCCTTTATTATTTCTGGTGTTAAATTTGAACGTGACAACTGCTAAATCTTTATAACTATTATACTTTCAGGTAAGTCAGCCGATGACTGAACACGGAGCAGGGGATAGACCTACATCCGGTTGTCATAAACTGAGCTCTAAGGTGAGGGTTTTATAAAATTACCATTTCCTTCTTTACAATATACTGTTACGCCTTACAAAACATGGCCTGATTTCATAAAAATACTTTTTATTCTTTATAAATATTTTTACAAGGGAACAATGCTATTTCAAGGTCATTGTTTGGGATAGCTCAAAAGGAAAAAAATATGCTATGGCTGACAAGTTCAACATATATAAAATAATTAATTGTTTACAAAAAGGTGAGAAAGTTTTGAAAGGACAATTTGTGCGGTCGCGCTTCAGGTCGGCGGTCGCCTGCTGTCTCCGAAACAAACAATATGGGTTGAACTATAAGAATTTTGTCTGCCTTCGACTAATTGTTGGGCTTCCAAGAATTTGTACTCTATAGGCTGCCTACAGTTTTGCCTTGTTTTTCTATAAAATTTGTAGTGTCCATATCTTTTCTAGTATATGTACCTTCAACAGAAAGTCAGAAAGAAATTGTCTGAGTATCGGCAAAACTATGGGTTATAGAGGAAGATAATGGTCTACTGAAAAATTTAGTATTCAGCTAAGTTTTCTGTCAAAAATTCTAAAAAAAATTGTCTTTTTTTAAAACAAAGTAAGTAATCTATTAATATATTGTTGGCTGTACATACATAGTACAGTATTTGTTCATTTAGAGACTAACATACAAGCCTACGTAATACATTATTGCAATAACAACCTACTTTGTCATACCAGTGGCGTTGCCAGGACTAATGTCACCCCTCCGCCTCACACACAACTCTCGCCTCTAAATTTATAGAGAATTCTTGCATTATTTTCTCAATCTAACAAAAATGAAAGGTTTCTTAAATTTTACACGACATTAACAACATTGATAGCCTCCTACGTATTAGGCCTAAAATAAAACAGCACACTTCGAACATATTAAAATATTGATATCAAGAATATACAATATTGCATATGTGATTATTTTCCCCCAAATCAGTTAACTTTTTTAAATGTTGGAAAATGTAGTATTTTTTACAATACAGTAGTTTTTTTAAATGCCAGCCTAAACACATACTGAAAGACTACATCTTGTTATAGAATATTTTTTAAAGAAACTAAACTAAAAAGGTTGTTTAACTAAAATTAATGTTTCAAAATAAACTGTATTAATATCAAACCTAGACTAAACGTATAATCATTGGTTCCGTAGTCAGTGTTGTGTTTAAAATTTAATCATGTCGTCCTTACTTAAACTTCAATTCTTTTTACGAACTTTCTGCTCGGCAAATCTAGATATGATATTAACAAAATCAATATTTTTAGATACAGAATGTTCAACAGAAAGGATTCAAGACTAAAAGACTCATGGTGGATCTCGGGTAACTCTTTATAAGTTCAAGTTTTGATAAACTTTGCGTATCATTGTTTCGCTGACGCGGGCCGCCCACCGTCACCCTGGCAACGCCACTGTGTAGTACAACTTTAATTGGTTAAATTTATTCATATATTATTATGTAATACGATTTTAGAGGCTGGATATATAGCCAAAAAGTAATTGTGACATGCAATACACTAAACAATTGTGTTTGTTATAGGTTGATGTCAGTCAGGTGGCTAGACGTTTACGTTGCTCTCCATACACTATTATAAGTTATTCCGCGTCTATTACAATATTGGATAAAGTTGTATCAAACATTAAAACATCATGTCAAAAATTATCTTTAAGGTAATTATTTAAATTATAATACTATTAATATTAAATATAATAGTTTAAACTACATATCTAGTAATTTATATAAATGCTAAAATTGTAAATAGTTTTGAATAAATGTTAAATTAAAAGAAAATTTTGTTGCAGTTTAACCCTAGAACTGCCACTACATTTTTCTGTAGTACCGGGCACGTTTTTACACTTTTGTAACCTTTTAGTTAAACAATCGAAAAAAATATTTGTATTCGACGAAAAAGGTATTGTATTATATCATTTTTTTGCTCGTAGTGTGTACTATTTGGTAGATATCATAACATTTAGATAATTATATCAAGAAAAAAGTATAGCCCGAAAATTTTCAAATTTTGTTTTGTACAAAATTAAGATTGACACGACCACTATGTCTACATGGTAGCTCAAGGTTGTTATATATATTGTGAGATAGCCATTTTATTCATTATTTTGTGCTGAAAAAGAAAATATATATTTTATAGCAATTTCATTTTATAAATAAAATGAGAAGGACAATACAAATAAAAACACGCCAAAAACCCAGAAACGTGCAAAAAATTACTACTGTAAATAAAAAATATTACAAAAAAATAGCTCATATATATGGTACATATTTACTATCAATATAAAGAGTATTATACAAGAATCCAGAAAATATAAAATAATAAATAAACAACTAAATAATAATTCATACTCAAATAAACTGAAGAGATTTCCGCTCAAAGAGCAATCACTTTCACCAGTACATAAACGGCTGACTTGACTGTGCCGTATGAGCGTCGTTGGATACGCACCAGCTGACTTCCTATACCATGTCCAATGTAAAAAGAAAGCTTGGAATCTGCTCTTTCCATCCATACCTTATATGACGTATTTGGAGAAAGATTAATTCATACAGAGAACAGATGCTTTTAATCGTCGATTTTCAACGATCGGCAAAACGACTCTCGATGTTTTAATAGTCGATTAACGACGTTTGGCAGTTCTAGGGTTAAGATTAGATTAGAAAAGTTTTTTATATTGTAATTGTTTAAAAATAATTGTTAAAATTAAAAACCGGCCCAAATGTTTATAAATTTTGAATAACTTTTTTAATTTTCATGTTATTTATAAATTATTGTAAAAATTATCAATAATGCTTGAAAAGTGTAGAGAAAGCATAACATTTTCATACAGATCTGTTACATACTTATAAAACAAATGAATATTACAGTAGAATCTCGCTATTCCGAACTAATTGGGATCTAACACTGTTCGGTTTAGCGAAAATTCGAAATAGGCGGATTTCATGAATAATATTAACGTATTGACTTGTTAAGGCATACGTTCTTCATGCGGCAGACGTGGCAAATGCTCTCGGCCTCGCCTTAAGTTACAGGGTTTCAAAAACGGAATTGAAGGGATAGGTTGTTCGAATTGTCCATCCTGTCATCCCGCAGTCTGTCCGTTAGTACTGCATCGTCTTGAAAAAAGGTGGAGAAAAAAATTAAACTCCTACTACTGCCTAGCTGTTGCAGCTAATTTTTCCTTCTTTCTGAAGGACCCGGTATCCGTTTCACAGGACGCTTGTTGCGGTAGCTTCCTTCCCGCAAAACGGATGGAAAACGCGAAGGAAACAAAACCGGACAATTTCAACAGACCTATTGGGATTAATGTGTTGTCAATTTCCGTTACCCAAAACCCAACGCAACAAAAAGGAAAAAAACGGATGGTGTAAACCTACACTTGAGTGTGTGTAAATTAGTTATTTTTTGTGTTGTTCAGCAGTGATTAGAAAATGTATCTGCAGAATTTTATAAATGGAGCCAACATGTACTGTAAGTAACCAGCTTTCTTTCCAATTTGGTTTCAGGCGTTTTCCTCAAGCTTAGGCTCTATGTATGTTCGGTATAGGCGGATTTTCGGAATAGCTGGGCTCTACTGTATACAATTTCAGTAAAAGTAGATTTACTTTGAATTTTCAATTTCACTTTCCACAATACCAAAATATTTTGGCTAGATGACTTATAAAGAAATATTTATTATTATTTCTTTTTTAAATAGGCCCAGTTCTTTTTTTAAATTATGTTGTAGGTGCCAAATTTAGAATGATGAAAATTTCCTTTGAAACTGAAAAACTGCCACAGCTAATATTATAAATAATTAACAAATTTGATTTTATACAACTCAATATTTAATCATGAATTTACTATACAAGTATTAGGAATTTACATATAAGTTATTTCAAATCAGATAAGATTATTCTCTTTCTCGAGTTTAAGAGTCCCTGGCTTTCTTAATAGGCAATCACTTAAATGTATACTTTAATTTATATTACAAATGAGATTATTTACTTTTACAAACTATGAAATTACAACGTACAGAAAAAAAATGTCCAAATGGCTTATTATGAAATGGCAAGATATTACCTTAAAGTTGATGCTTATTATTAAAAGAGTTTACCACTGTTCCTATGTTTTATTTATGAAAATTGTTTTCCTCTTTCACTGATTATTACTACAAGTCCAACACATTTACTGATTTTCCGTTTTCTTTTATAAAATTTCTTACAAAATGATCAATACTTCCTTACTTAGTGGATACCAGATTAGAAGTGCCTAAAAAACTTTATTAAAATTCCAAACATGGCGCTCGACAATCGTCACCGCCATCAACATCACCGTGTTGAATATTTTGTTCACAACGGCACACCTTTTGGGTTACGTTCACATTTATTTTCCAATAATATTTTTTTTTACTGTTCATAAACTGCATATCTACATATTTTAACTGTCTATTTTATATATTTAATTTCGAATCACTTATTATTGTTTCCTTTTAAAATCGGGAATGTCCATTTCAATAATTCATATCATTATACTTCGTCGACGTCAAATTAACTCGATCGATTTCACCTGCGCTTTTATGTGTCCACTATTTAGCCTTGCATAGTCAAAGTTTATTTCACATGGTTTAAATACCAAAACACCACTGCGTCTACACTTTGTCCTTGGTTACGCTACATTCTTTTAATTTTCTAACACTTGTTACTTATTTAATTTATACACAATGCTTTTATAACAATTCTTAATATTATTTTATTTACACAAAACATGATTGAATTTGCATCGTTAGGACAATGAAAATGTTCTAACAATCGCTACTTTAGGCTTGTGAATTAAACTTGGTTGTATTAATTTTATTTTGGAAAAGGTAAGTTTAGCATAAATTTAGCTTTAGTTGGTTACAATTTGTGAATTTAATTATTATTTTAAAATGCCGAAATGCTCCAACTCTTATTTACATGAATTCTTTTGAATTTCTAGGTTAGGTCTACATTAACTTTCTAGGCTATGCCTATGAATCTTACAGTTCATTGTTCTTTTATTATCTAAGCCAGGACTTCTTTATACCTTTGAATTATTATCATTTTATTTGCCCTCCAGTTGTACCAAAATGTTACAGACTACATTAAAGACCACTAAAGAATACCGTTGCATGGCGGTCAATATGATGGGCGGGCAGCGTTGCCATACCTACTAGTCTCGAAAACTCCTGGTATTTACCGCTCGAGGCTTGATCGCACAGTTTAGAGAGTTATAAATGCGTTGAGTTAGAAGCGTGGGAAGAACGTGACAACGTCGCACTAAGGCGATTGGAGCATTCAAGGCCTCGGTGTACACAAGCCCGTCCCTCAACGGTATTCTTTCGTGGTCGTTACTTTAGGCCTATGTTACATGTGAAACCTAAAATTATAACAGCTCTATAGGCCGTGCCACCCTAACTTGAGGCAGCCCAAACTGATCTGGATGGTTTATTGCCCCCGCCCATAACCGACCCTTTTACAATCCTATTTGCTATGCTTCCGAGAATGCCCTAGTTCAATATTTAAATAAAACTAATTGTGATGTGATGTACTGATTCACGAGTTCATGTTAAGAACAACGATGTAACAAACATTTCTGTTTTTGTCCCATTTCAATCGGACATTTTTTACAGTTTTAATAAAGTTATAAACTGTATCAAAGAATTTTATTAAAACCGTAAAAGATGACTGATTACAAGTAGGACAAAAACAGAAATGTTTATTACATCATTGTTCTTAATATGCACTTGTGAATCAGTACATCACATTACAATTAGTTTTATTTAAATATTGAACTAGGGCGTTCTCGGAAGCATAGCAAATAGGATTGTAAAAGGGTCGGTTACGGGCGGGGGCAATAAACCATCCAGGTCAGTTTGGGCTGCCTCAAGTTAGTGTGGTACAACCTATAGTATCTTAGTTCTGGCTTCCTTCTTATTCTTTTTTAGTTATACTTTAATCAGTTTAATAGTGCGATTCAATAAATGTAGAATTTGATGAAAAGAGTCCTATGTTTCGGTTATAATATAGTGTATGATTTAAATAAAGTAACGTAAACAGTTGAAATGTTTTGCAGAGATGCACTGGGTTATGTGTTATCAGAGAACGTACTTGCTGAAGAAGATTTACCACCTTTCCCAGCATCAGTTAAGGACGGTTACGCTGTCAAAGCTTCGGATGGGAAAGGAGTGAGGAAAGTCATTGCAGCTTCTGTAGCTGGATCACAGGTATTCTAATTTGTTCTGGACTGTGCCAGTAGTAATTGTAGACAATATTTACTGATTTCAATATTAGAACTAAGAAAATAGATTTGACATTAAATCTAGTTCATCAATCAAAGTACATTATATGATAATTAATTATGTCAGGCTTTAATATTTGGAAGATAAAGTTTGGTTTTGTAAGGTTTAATTTCTTATCGAATAATACATTTGGGGTTTTTTACTGCTTGTAAATATTTTCAATTATTAGGTAAATTAAACTGTGTTAGGTCCAGTAAAATGTCAAGAGCTACCAGTTGTAAAATATATTTACCAGTTTAAATTTGTGGGGTGTTTCATAAATATATATATTGTCTTCTATAAACTAGAATTCGTTTTTCCATGAGTAAAATGTTCATAAAAACACAAATATGTTTGCAAAAAGGCATAAAAAAAGAAGCCTAATCTTGTTATAAATATACAAAAATTGAATCCACAAATTATTTAGTAAGTAGGAAAAAAGCCTCTTCTAGAAACTAAAATATGGTAAGGAGGCATATTCTACATTTTAGCCAAGTTCACAAAAACACAAAATACATTTTCAAAAAGACATAAAATTGAACCTAACTTTGATCTAAATATACAGAAATATAATACACAAATTATTTAGTAAGAAGGAAAAATCTTCTAGAAACTACAATATTGGTGAGGAGGCATAATATTCTACATTTTAGCCAAGTTCACAAAAACACAAAATATATTTTCAAAAAGACATAAAATTGAACCTAATTTTGTTCTAAATATACAGAAATATAATACACAAATTATTTAGTAAGAAGGAAAAATCTTCTAGAAACTAGAATATTGGTGAGGAGGCGAATTGAAAACTTTAGCCATTTAACATAGATCATGAAAACACAAAATATGTTTCCAAAAAGGCAGAAAATGAATCCTAATTTAATGTAAAATATAATAATGTATTATTTTTTAAGTAGGCAAATTATTACAGTATAGACAAATTTACAGTTTAAGTCTGAAGAACTGGAAAAAGAATGGGCTACCTGTGGTAAATTATCTGACTGTAAAATAGCTATTCTAAGTCGGAAAGAAGCGGTATAAACTAAATTTTCATAAATTTCACGGCCTTATGTATCAACTAAGGACTGTTCAGTTCTTATCGATACTTATATCAATTTAAAGATAATTTCAATAAGAATCGATTGGTATGTAATACTTACTTGGTTTATAATATTACTAAATACTGTAGATAATCGCTAAAAACTAATCGATACCTACAGGTACTCTTTGCCAGTATAGAAACTGCCTGTGTAAGGCACTACATAGAAATCTGTAACTATTCGTTGGTAAAAGGCAGTGTCAATCAGAAAAATATTTTCATAGAAGGAAAAGGTTTGACCTATGCAGTGGAGTAATCAAAATTATTTCAAAACAAAATTTACCCGTCAAAACGTGAGTGGGAAAACGAGCATTTTGTTTGTGTTCTATCGGATCA
Source organism: Philaenus spumarius (assembly GCA_018207615.1). Classification (NCBI taxonomy): domain Eukaryota; kingdom Metazoa; phylum Arthropoda; class Insecta; order Hemiptera; family Aphrophoridae; genus Philaenus; species Philaenus spumarius. The sequence continues at coordinate 28,387 of JAGFPH010010266.1, forward strand.
GACAAACTCAACGTCATTCCAATATTTCTTACGTGACTTTGTGTATTTTTTACATGTCTATTATGTGTCATAATGTAATAAACTGTGTACCAAATTAATCTTTAGAACACACTGACTACAACGGTATGTTGTCGCTCCGGGGATTCTAATATAACCAAAAAAAATCTAACAAAAATAGCGACACAAGTTTCTAAATTGTCTCGGCCCTGATAAGGGCTGAAAATGTGGCCTGAAGGGCGTGAGGTGAAGCCTCGACAGAATGTAGCCTGAAGGGCGGTGAGGTGAAGCCTCGCTAACGCTTGTGCCTGAGGGGCTTGCAATTGCAGGTGAAGCCTGTGAAGGTCGTAGCGCTGCGCTGTCGTTGCGATGCGAAATTTCTAGCACGAATATAGCGCCACTAGCTCTAATATACTCTATTCCAGCATGGAGGTGGGGAAAAGAGAACGTGCGCAGCCAATGATAGGGCTGTTCGGTGTCGGCGATCCGAACCAGTGATGCGAGGTGGATTTTTAACGTGAACTTAAGTTAGCGTGTACTAGTTCTTAAGTTCGCGTTAGGACTTGTGATTTTTCGGATAGAAGTTTACGCGTTGAGTTGTAACTTTCCCAGGGAGGTGAGTTTGAACACCGAGAAAGTTTGAAAGATGGTTTTGGTCATTTTGCATGATGTATTATTTAGTTTGTTGCTTACCACTAAATATACATCGTGACCAGGAAGCTGAATTTACTGGGGACTTTAAGTATTTCGATAGATGTTTACGCGGTACTAAGGGCCGAATAACTTTCCCGTTAGATGAGGTACATCTTCGGGGAAAAGTTAAACGGTAGAAGTGAAGGAACCGTTCGATTGATGACGTAGAGTCTTTGGCAGGAGAACGTGTCGACGTTTCCCAGACAGCTGCTGTGCGTTGCTCGAACGGTCCTTATGAGGGCCAAAGAAGTTGGGGTAAATAACTAAGTGACTTTCTCGGAAGATGAGGTCTCAACTCCCGAGGAAAGTAAACGAAGATTATTGAAGTGGCCGACCGATATCGACGTGTCCTTGCATGTTCGCCAGACAGATGTTATATCGGCCGGGGACATGTGGAGTGAAGCTCCGAGGAAGTTAAGGCGAGGTTTCCCGTAAAAGGTATTTACGGGAAAATCGTAGAACGCTGACTGAAATAGGCCCTTTTGAGGGCCGAGATGATTATCGAAGTTTCTGTTTCTCTTCTCCGCTGGAACGAGCATATTAGTACCGGGGATATCTCACGAAGCTAAATATTGTTAAATATGAGTAGCTCCGCTACGACAGGTATATAATACTGTATGACTTATTTAAATATAACTTTAGATGCACAAACTTTGATTTAAAAAAATGCTTGTTAAAAGAGTAACCGAGGTACTCTTTGCCAGTGGGCTGACGCTTTAAAAGAGTACCCCAGGGTGCCAGATAGAGAGTTAAGAAAAGCATCCGTTAATACTGTCCACATGGTCCTTCCAGTTAAAAAGTCCTCCACCACCAATTTCAAAAATTGATTAGACTTTACATCTGAAATCAATTATAACAATAAACATTGTGAGAGAATACCAAGTTAAGTCAACTGCAACAGTTTTGTTAATATTCAAGCTAAAACCAATACAAGGAACAGCACACATCCTCAGTAGAGATATAATTTGTATACAGTCTAAATATCATTTAGTAAATTTTATAAAAATATTGTTTCAGCCTATGAATCGTCCACTACTCTCAGGCGAATGTGTGCGTATAAACACAGGAGCACCGGTACCCGAGGGTGCTGATTCAGTAGTTCAAGTTGAAGACACAATACTTGTAACCGAAGATGATGATGGTAGACGAGAAGTTGAGATTGATATTAGTGTGGCACCAAAACATGGTCAAGACATAAGGTTAAGACTGTAAAAGTTAAAATACTTTATTCGTATAGTTAGTAATGTAGGTAAAAATTTGTATTCTACTATTTCTCCAAAGTGCTCTATAAAAGATTTAAGACTTTTTATTTAAATATTTCTTCTAAAGTGTATATTTACATATATAATCATCGTTTTAAAATTGTAGTTTTCTAAACAGCTAATGCCGTGCGAGAAAGTACAAGGAAATGACTCAAATTTAACCCTTTTCTAAGGCTCAAAATCGTTCGACAGACTTGTTGTGAAAATAATATAAGGACAGCTTTGGATTCGTCTAGATTTTAACCTTCTAATACTGCCTTCCAATCATTCGTCACTTGTATAGGTTCTTTTAAATATGAGTTTTTCTGTAAACCCTTGCAATTGGACAGTTTTCAACCAATGAGAAAGCATATTTTGCAATCAATATATTTGTATATTGATATTTATATCGATTTGAAGAGAAAACTCTCTATTTTCGTTTGGTATGAGATGAACCTCATTGGGATTCTATTCGGATATTTCCGTGAAACAACAAACATTTTGTCAAAGCAATTGACTTGTTATCCGTAACTTTTTCCCTTTGTCCACAGCGTTTGGAACTGCATACGATACAATTGTGAGAGTTTTATTTAGTTGATCTAATTTAGTGAAATAGGTTTATAAAATAAGAATTTTCAAGTATATAGTTCAATTCTATGATTTATTCTTTACAATTTGTTATAATAAAATTTCATTTTTGGGTAAAGCATTGGCCTATATTCCTAAATAATGTTTCAAAGTAGGCTTAATTTTTTAGAACTCTTGTAGTAGAAACAAACAGAAAAACTGGTGTTTTTGGAAATTTTGTTTGAAGTTGACATATACTTTTATTTAGAACTAAATTACGAAACTTTTGTATATTTTGAAAAAATTAGAAAAAATGTTTACAACTTTTTTTGTAGGCCTAAATTTGGATTTTTTTCCGTTACTGGAAATGTTTTGCTTCCAGAGCTAATAACTTTTAAAATTTTACATCAATAAATTTTTCAGTTGCATATATGAGTTCTTTGGACCTTTTTCTATAAAAAAGCTATTGAACACTTTTGGATTGGGATACAATTACTATATTTAGCAAATTTTTGAAAAGTGCTGGCAAAACGCAAAAAATCCGGGCAAATTAACAAGGGCAGCGCTAGGGTTAATTTTAATTGAGTAGGCTTCATGGTATTGCTTCGCTCCTATTTGCAATAAAATAACATGTTTTTCACATTTTATGTTTTTAGTTTTTTATACATTTTGGGGGTTCAGATTCCTTAGCTACGCCACTGATAATTGATTAGTTTTTTATAATTCTTTGCAACAACGGAGATGATGAAAGGAAAATAGAGATGGAAAAACCACTTCTGAGAAAATTTGCAGCTATGCAAATCGTTTGCTATAACACTGGTTTTTCCTGAAATTAGTGCTAATGTGGTTTGAGTATGAATATCTTGCTGTACCAATTAGGTTTGGAACTAGGTTTAAATAAAACATACAAAACTATATAAACTATTTCACATCGTACAAATAACACAATGAAATATCGTATAGTAATATAAATAAAACCAAATACTATATAATCTGCTTACAACCTAAGGTACTCCTCCACCGAGTAAAATGCTCGTTGTACAAGGAAAGTTTTATTTTTTTTTTTTAATGCAATGCACTTCCTTTATATTGTCTGTCAACCTGTTGTACAATTTGAGACCAGAATGGAGCACCCATTAGTCTATGTAATGGGGGTATTGAAGCAATCGCCTTCTCGTGGAATACCCTTGCTTGTACTGATCATCACCCATATAATTGACTAGCTGACCGTACGGCGTTGCCCGTGGTGGTTGGTATTTTCAGTCTTTTTAACGTAATTTTATTCTTTTTAAGTGTTCAGTCAGTGAGTGGTATTTGGCTTTTATATATATAGCTCTTAAATAATAAAAGCAATATTGTCATAATAATAGAAGATCTGAAATTATGATTGTAGTAACTTTGATCCCCCCAAACCACTCCTAAAATTTCAAAATTTTTCATACCCTTTCTTAGTGAGCACCTATGGCCCTAGAGGAAGCTACATACCATATTTCATTCCAATCTGTTTGGTAGTTTTGAAGAAATCGTGATTTAATAACTTTGATCCCCCCCCAAACCCCCCTAAAATTTCAAATTTTTTGAAACCCTTTCTTAGCGAGCGCCTATGGCCCTAGAGGAAGCTACATACCAAATTTCATTCCAATCTGTTCGGTAATTTTGGAGAAATCGTGATTTAGTAATTTTTACCCCCCGAACCCCCTAAAATTTCCAATTTTTTAAAACCCTTTTCTAGTGAACACTTATGGCCCTAGAGGAAGCTACATACCAAATTTCATTCCAATCCGTTTGGTAGTTTTGAAGAAATCGTTATTTAATAACTTTGATCCCCCCAAACCCCCCTAAAATTTCGAATTTTTTCAAACCCTTTCTTAGTGAGCACCTATGGCCCTAGAGAAAGCTACATACCAAATTTCATTTCAATCCGTTCGGTAGTTTTTGAGAAATCGTGATAAGTGAGTCAGTGAGTGAGTGAGTGAGTGGTATTTCGCTTTTATATATATAGATTCTAAAAAGAGCAGTTATTGTAACAATTGATATTTAGACACTTTCCCTGAAATTATAACTTACCTAATGAAAACCGTTTAAAATTAATAAGCTATTATTTGTTTCCTCAAAATCACTGAAGAGGGATCACTTCGGATTCATTCCTTTCGTTGCTTGCTTTGTAATCCTTGATGAAATTTGTTATGATTTGTTTTTGTTATAGACAAGTGGGAAGTGATATCAAGAAAGGTGATCTTATTGCCCAATGCAATGGGATTCCACTTACCAGCCAAGACTTGGGTTTGTTTACTGCAGCGGGCATAGAGACTGTACGTGTTTTTAGGTAAGAATTAAGTACAGCCATACAGCAATTCAAATTACTCCTTCAAGAAATATGAATCAACTACTATCCGGCATTTAAATTTTGGGTATATGTTTAGTGAAGTGTTTAATAATTCAATCCCGTATCCAAAATTTGAATTGAGAACATTGATTTGTTTGGGTAAACACAAGAGTAACTTTTGGCTCTACAATGTTACTTCCATGATCGTCCACTGAAATAGCAATACTTTTTGTCAAAAATGGATCATTAAAAATTGTTTAAGTGATCCAATCTGGTGTCTTTCAAACATAGAACTGAAAGATTGTATTAGAATCTTGTAAAGCTATACAGTAGAGTCGCGATATTTCGAGTTGAATGGGACCGAGAGTACCTCGGATTGTGAAAAACTCGAATTACACGGAATATGTAGAGGTTAAGATAAAACTACTGTTTATAGTCTTCGTATCTCCGAAAAAATTAAAGTTTTATTAAATATATACACTATTTTGTATTGAACACTGAGGTAAAAAAGTAATTTTATACACAGTAAAAAATAGAAACTTACTTATTAAAGAAATCATAAATAGTTTTTTGTTTTACTACACTGCAACGTTTAGAGCTGCGATGTCATGCCAGGGAAATACGGCAGTGCCGGGAAAAGTTTGTTTCGATGTTATTTTTGTATATACAGTAGAACTTGGATAATTCGAACGTCTTTAATTCGAAATTACCGTTAATTCGAAGTTTCGGTTCGGTAGGGACTTTATATGATATCAATGTAAAAAAATTATGGATAATTCGAAGTTTTTTTTCAACACTAAAAATAAAATCTTGTGCTATGAAAGGGATCGCTGGATAAATAGGTCACTGTCTGATAGAAAGGGGCTGGTCATAGGGGGCAAGACTTACGTGTTTGTACACGTATTGTAATTCTAGACGCGGTACCGGTTTACAAGAATTTTGCCTTCTGAGAATTCTCTAGATACCGATACTGTAGTTTGTCATTGATGCTCTGCCCAATCTCTGTCTGTTGTTAAATCTCGATTCTCGACAAAACCATTTGTAAACAGAACAGATATATTGTTTATTGACACTTGTACTGTGCATAACTCTATCCCACTTATATGGACAACGTTACGGTTATTATTTCCCCCCTCGAACATGACTTTAGTACAGCCAATGGATCAGGCCATTATAAAAAATGTTAAGCTTGTATACAGGCATTTATGAATCTTGACAGATTCATTGGAAAACAAAGATTTAAAGATCGGTATCCTTCAAGCAGCAAGAATGGTCACAATGGCATGGTCACATTCAATGCTATTTGTGGCTCGAATTACACGGAACCTCGGATTATCGAGACTCGTATTACCGGGACTCTACTGTATTACCGAATTTGTTTTGTATATTCTAATAAAATGTAATCTTACTACCCTATCAAATCTAAAGTGAAACATAATGTATGGAAATTTCAGGCGACCAGTAATCGCTGTATTCTCAACAGGAAATGAGCTACAAGAGCCTGGAGTTAAATTGCAGTCAGGACAAGTATGGGACAGCAATAGGCTAATGCTATCGTCGTTGTTTAAAGAAGCAGGGTTCAATATTTTAGATTTGGGTATTGCAAGAGATGAGTAAGTATTTTTGTAAACTTTATTACTTATCGATGTTATCCTTGCCAAGAGATTGTGTAACTTTCTGGAATAAACATTAGGCCTAAAACAATTTTTATTTGTATTATATACAATTATTAGTGAATTTCCATAGGAAAAATGAGCTATTGCAGTGGCCCTTATGGTAAGACCCAAGGTCGGGAGTAGCAAATGAGCACCGATCATGGTCCCCAGAACACGTTTTGGGGTATCATTAAAAATCATATATATATGTGTTCGCACTCTAGCGGCCGCATTTTAAGTCCGATTTGGTCCAAATTTGGTACACATGTTGGTTGTCTTATGTTGCTCGGACGAGTTCGTTAGCCAAAAAAATCCAGCAACCGGAAGTACATTTTTTGACCGGAAATAACTATTTTTGAGATTTTTACTACGAGAATGACATTTTTAAAAATTTTTTCTAAAAATATAAATGTAGGATGTTATTCTGCACATTTTGTTTTTTTACACGACCTTGTAGCTCGCTTGGTTCCCCCAAAATCGATCAAAACGTAAAATACCATAAAAGTACCCGGTTCGAAGCCAAGTGGTGGAAACTCCCGAGGCCACTAGGCGCAGTCAAATTCTACTAATATATTGCGTTCACACAGACAGCTGTTCAACGCCTTCGTGAGTAGACCAGTAGAGATAATGATACGTGGGCACAACTTCTGATTGGTCCAAAACAAAGTATAGAGCTAAAAGTATGTGGTGCCAAGCCCCTGATTGGTCGAGAAGATTGCCCCACTTGCCCCATATCACCACTTAAAGCCCACCCACTTTGCCCCACCCAAGCTCACTCCACCTATCCCCACTTGCCCCATCTCCCACTTAAACCCCACTTACTTTGTCCCACCCAAGCTCACTCCACCTATCCCCACTTGCCCCTTATCCCACCTTTACTCACCTAATCCCCACTAAGCCCCCCTCTCCCTAGTTCAATTAAATAGTATAACCAAGCCCCCTCTCCCAACTTAACCAAGCCCCTCGCTGGATCTTGTCCCCATTACATAAGTTTCCATATGTCATCAGGTTAGGTTTGTATATTGAGTAATAATGCGAAAACGGATTATGTATACATTATATTTTTAAAAGTGTACAATGTTTATAAATAAATTTGGAGTCTATCCACTATCCAACGTCTGCAGAGAGGGCAGTGTAGTACCTGTGTAATACAACTTCTACAAAACAAATGACCACAGGGCATAGAGGCTGTATTTCGAGTCTCCGTGAGGCAAACTGGGCAAGGTGAGTGTGATCGAGTAGAAGACGAGGTATCCTGGTCTAGTTCTGAGCGAGAAGATGAGGTATCTTGGCCTGTTCCGTGTCTGCGAAAGACATTAATACCATTTTCGGCAATCTCCAGTAAATCCTGATTCATCATACTCCAAACGCTGAAGGGAAAAACTTTACTGGTGGTGTAATAATCCATCGTTGTAGTCCATTCCAGATCCCGAACAAGCATTCTTAAACTGACCAATGAACGTTGTAGAGCTGTTTTCGTTACCTCCAATGGTGGTAAATGATCTATATTCCTAGTATAACCATCACTTCGCATCGATTCCAGAAAACGAGACAGATACGAGTTACTCCATGGAACAGGAGGCATGGAACTGCGAAGAGATGTAGAAGGTTCAACGTGTTGGTTAAGCTGGTATGGTTGAGAACGTGGTTGAGCACGTACGGTTAGTCTTACACTCCTCCTCAGGCGTTGATTAGGTAGGTCCGACATCAAATGCCTTGATGGTGTTGCGTCTGTTGGAAGTTCAATAGAAGTCGGTGGAACCGAAAGCAACTGTCTTAAAGTACTCGGTGATGAAGGTGATGTATCGTCCAAGATCGATGGCGAGGGAGAGCGGGGTGAATCCTCCAGATTGTCCAAGTTCGACATCTTTTTGATTCCTCTGATATCTAAAATAACGGTAAGGTCTGAAATAAGAAATCGATCCTAATTTACTAGTAAAACTCATACATACATATATGCAAATATATTATGTATGTATAAGTTTTACATTGTACTGACCTGTTCATTAATATTTGATATATCGATGTACTCCCACTGTGTCAAAATCACGATCATGTTGTCAGCCAAAACGGGAGGAGGCCATCTGTTATCCGAAATAACGGAGCTATGGCACATCTACAGCACCAGTTATCAACACTTTTTATGAAATACAAAATATCATCATTATCAATACAATAAATTTTCCAACTGTGCAAACCCCTAGGAGCATCTATTTCAATAAAACATTTGCTACACAATGGTAGAGACGAGTAACTATAATAAAACAACTTGTGTATCTCTACACGATTCAATTCGAATGCGAATGATGGTATTTCAAACGAATGATTCATCAACATGAAAAAATCATTATGAGTTATATTGTCAAAGTCTATATCCAAATAGTCAAAATGTTCGGTTTCACACTTTACCTGTCTCAGGTACCACACAAAGTTTTTTTTTAATATTTGTTTAACAGAAAGAGGTAATTCAAGTTTATTTATATTGTCCAAAGTTAGAGTTTGACCACACACAACTATAGCACTTAGGTCAAACAATGTTTTAGGATTCGACCTAAATAATTCGCACATTGTACCTAAATATTTTAAATAAAACGTATTGTACACTTTAAAAACAAAACTAAAGAGTTGAGGTAATTATATATAAACACATATATATAATTACCCCGTAGGGAGAGCTCCAACCATCGCTCAACCCTGGTGACGACCATACCAAAAAATTGCCGTCCCAAAGCAATACACTCTAGTGCTTTAGGTCCAGAGTAACCGTAGTACCGACAAGCCCCGTCACTACGATCTTCATCCGTGACAATTCCAGTAAATCCCTCTCAGTAAATGCATCGGCATACCGTTTTGGGAGAAATGATTGTCTTACTTCCCCATCCACAACAATATCAAACATGAGACTTCTCCCATACCGAGTCATTATAAACCGTGCGTTATGCAAGGGGTATTCCTCCCCAATTACAAGAGTCGATAATGAGATCGCCTTATTGGGAGTAATAGTATTAAAACGGCTCACAAGAGACGATGATGATGATGATGTCATACTTACTGCAATGGAAGACACAGTGAGAGACTGATGAATAAACAGAACCAACACGCAAATATATACACAATCACTCTCCACATCCCACACCAACCTCGCCCCTTCCATCAAGAACTACACCAAAGCACAAACTGGTTCCGACCAATCAAAACCGTTGGTTGCATCTCCCACCAGAACGACCACAGTTGCCGACAACTTCCATCAACCAATCAATATCCAATTCCCTCCACCAAAATAATATGGGTCCGAAGTTTATATAAGTCCAAACACACGGTTTGTCGAGTCTATTCTACACGAAGAACGCTGTGAGTATACTTCTTTACATACTATTCAACTTATTAGTATCAGTATGTGTGTGTGTGTGAACGAAAATTAGTTATACCATTGTAAAATAATATTTAGTTTGTACTATAGTCTTAAATAATATACTAGGTGTAATGGCTCTTTATCGTATATATCGTAAGGAATCGTACGTTAAAAAGTTTCGTATGTATGGTTCCACAGTAATTTTCAAATTTAATGCACCTCCAATAGGAGTGACAGAAATCGATTGGGTTAAAAGAGGGTTAAACGAAATAGTTGAAACTATGAAAGAAAATACGACAGAAGAAGATCAAATTGGGTTTACATTGGACGGTTTAAATTTTACAAAACAGGGGTTTGTAGCATTTCGACCAGCTAAGGATATTACCCCCGATATTTTGTGGGACATTTTCGGGCGAATCGTACAGAGTAACTCTAAGAGTTTCACTTCAAGCGATACGTTTAAAGTAACGTGTACAAAGGTCAGGGTTCCAGTTGGTCGTGGAAGGGTTAGACCCGGACTGTATAATAATTTTTCGGAAGAATGTAAAAAGAGAGGAGGAGTAGTCGTTATTAAAAATAAAAACTCTTTGTTTACCATGTTCACTAGTAGTAGCTATAGCTCACGCTGAAAAAGACAAGGAGTATAAACTTATACGAATGGATAGACGCCAGAGACAAACAATTAGAGCACGTCAACTAATGACAGATGCGGGAGTGCAAATTACAGACAAGGGGGCAGGCGTTCGAGAATTGCAACAATTTCAAAACTATTTATCCCTTTATAAAATCACTGTGTATAGTTATGGGAATAGAGGTCGTGATATATATTTCGAAGGCGAAGTACAAAATCCGCGTCATAGAATCAATTTACTATATGACAAGGGGCACTTTAACGTTATAACAAGTTTAACATCCGCTTTTGCCTGTGGTTATTTTTGCCAATCATGCCACACACCGTTTAATAACACTGGAGAGCACAGGTGTTCTACCATTTGTTACTCGTGCAAACGTTCTCCACCTTGCGATTTGGAAAACGAAAACATTTACTGTGGGGATTGCAATAGACGATTTATGAGTCGAGGTTGTTTTATAGCTCATTTGGGTAATATTTGTGAATCCATAAAGAAATGTCCAAACTGTGAAAAACATATTTTGCCAAAAAAACGTAAAACCGTTCACGTATGCGGGGAGACATACTGTAAAGTATGTATTAAGTACACACCAGCCAATCACCAGTGCTTTATGAATGTCGATACACGACAACCAAACTTAAAAGACTTTTTATTCATTTTTTTCGATCTAGAAACACGTCAAGATGAAATGGTTGACGATGTTCACGTACACAGGGTAAATTTGTGTGTGTCTCAACAGTACTGCTGGAAATGTATAAACGGGGAAACGTGTCAAACATGTTTCGATCGTACTCGCGTCTTCCGAGATGACCCTGTCAATGGGTTCATGGCATACGTCATGGAATTGCGAAAAACGTTCAAAAAAGTATGTGTCATAGCACATAATGGGAAGGGTTTCGATTTTCAGTTTATATTAAAATACGTCCTTGAACAAACGCAATTTACCCCCGACTTAATTACCCAAGGTACCAAACTCACTCTGATGGAAGTAGATAATGTTAAATTTATCGACTCCCTAAATTACATGCCAATGGCACTGTCTAAACTTCCTAAAGCTTTTGATTTACCTCCGGAGAAAAAGAAGGGTTACTTTCCACATCTGTTTAACACATTAGATAACCAAAATTATGTAGGTCCTATCCCAGCAAAAGAGTTTTACTGCCCTGACTCTATGTTTGACCAAAACAATAAAGAATTTATTAAATGGCACGATGAACAACTGCGAATAGAATACGTTTTTGATTTTCAAAAGGAAATTTTTGAATATTGTCTGTCTGATGTAGATATTCTAGCGCAAGCTTGTATTAAATTTAGAGCCTCGTTTTTACAAGAGTGTAATGTAGATCCGTTTTTAGAAGCCGTAACTATTGCTAGCGCCTGCAACTTGGCATTCAGACGTAACTTTTTAAAACAAAATACTATTGGTTTGGTTCCTAAGAACGGATACCGTTTGGTCGACACTCAATCATTATCGGCTTTGCAATGGTTGACCTGGGAAGAAGACCAAAGAGGGGTCCGAATAGAGCACTCTGGCCGAGGTAGGGAAGTCAAAATTGATGGAATGCTAGTCGATGGCTTTGACGGTAAACGTATCTACGAATTTCAAGGATGTTACTGGCATGGATGTCCTAAATGTTTCCCGAATGGTCGTGATGAACCTCTACAAGACGATCCGTCCGACACACACAATGCACGACTAGCTAGAACAAGAGCCAAAATGGCTAAACTCGCTCAACATGAAATCGTAGAAATGTGGGAATGCGACTTTAGAAAACTTAAACACAGAAACGCTGAAATGGATTATCTCGACTCCCACCCTATGACGTACACTGTACCTCTTAACCCTCGCGATGCATTTTTCGGTGGTCGAACGGGTAATACGAAATCGTATGCTAAATGTAAGGAGGGTGAAACTATCCATTACGTGGACGTTTGTTCACTCTATCCATGGGTTTGCAAGTACGGTAAATACCCGATAGGTCACCCAAAAATACATATCGGGGACAACGAATGTAGAAAAGTAGGTATGACTGTCGATGGTCTACTAAAATGTAAAATATTACCTCCTCGAAATCTATATCACCCTGTGCTTCCGGCTAAAATGAACAAGAAACTAATGTTTGTTTTATGTCGTAAGTGTGGTGAGACATTAAATTCCGATGAATGTAATCATAATACAGATGAACGAGCTTTAATAGGGACTTGGACAATGGATGAAATTAGAAAAGCTTTAGAAAAAGACTATATTTTAATTGAAATGTTTGAGCTATGGCAGTACGAAGTAGCTACTTTAGAAAAGGGTAACGGATTGTTTACAGACTATATAAACAAATTCTTAAAAATTAAACAGGAGGCGACAGGGTACCCAGGG